>SJYO01051103.1:197008-232049 GCA_006410555.1 Capra ibex
GTCCTCCCGACTCTCCTCGATGAGGTGTAAGTTCCAGTCCTCCCCGCCGACACTCCTCTATGGGGAGTAGGTTCCATTCCTCGTCGCCGACGTGAAACGACCTCGTCGGTACTTCTCTATGGGGTTTAGGTTCCATTCTCTTTGGGTTCATTCTACCGTCCACAACACTCTCCCGTAGTCTCCCGTCTGTGTGACTTTGGTATTAGTGTCTTTTGATCGGTTAGACTAGTGTGTCTAGTGTCGGAACAGATTGAGTTACTTTGATTTGGTACGGCACACCCCGGTGGGTTCTACCTGCCCAGTACCACCTCTCCAGACTGTCTTACACCAGGTGACCTCTTCCCTTACCGTTTGGTGAAGTGATAAGAACGGAACTCTTGGGGTACTTGTCATGTTTTTCCGTTTTACTATCCTATGACTTTCCCCTTGAGACGGCCAGCCATCCACGGGTTATACGATGACCTCTAGTCACCTCTTTATTGAGGTCTTTCTTACTTCCCTACCTCAGTTTCGTTTTTGTTATGGGTCGACACCTACACTGACCACTATCTTCGTTCTAAACTACGACATTTCTCGTTATAACGTATCCTTGGACCTTACAGTCCAGGTACTTAGTTCTGTTTAACCTTCACCAGTTTGTCCTCTACCGTTCTCACTTGTAGTTGTAAGATCCTTAGTCGCTTGAGTTTACCTAACCTTATCCATTTAAATTGAGTCTACTGGTAAGACAGATGATGACACCCGTCCTTAGGAAATCTTCTTTACCTCATCGGTAGTACCAGTTGTTTTCTCGGACTTTACGTCATGAACCTACGTTAGAGTTTTCACTGTCTTACTAGAGACAAGTAAAGGTTCCGTTTGGTGAGTTATAGTGCCATTAGGTTCGGATACGGGGTTGTTCATTACGACTTCTTCGACTTCAACTTACCAAGATACTTCTGGATGTTCTGGAAAATCTTGATTGTGGGTCTTTTCTATAGGAAAAGTAATATCTCCTGACCTTACGTTTTCACCTTTCAGTTCTTTGTGGACCTAATTATCCGTTTAGACCGGAACCTTATGTCTTACTTTATCCCGTTTCCGATTATCTCAAAACGGTTCTCTTACGTGACCAGTATCGTTTGTCGGAGAACGTTGTTGTGTTCCCTTCTGAGATGTGTACCTGTAGTGGTCTACGAGTTGTGGTTTTAGTCTAACTAATATAAGAAACGTCGGTTTCTCCCTCTTTAAGATATATCAGTCGTTTTTATTCTTGACCTCGACTGACACCGAGTCTAGTGCTTGAGGAATAACGGTTTAAGTCTGAATTTAACTTCTTTCATTCCTTTTGGTGATCTGGTAAGTCCATACTGGATTTATTTTACTCACTCTTTATCTAAATTCCCGGATCTAGACTATCTGTCTCACGGACTACTTGATACCTGACTTCAAGTACTGTCACATGTTCTCTGTCCCTACTTCTGGTAGGGGTTCTTTTTCTTTACGTTTTTTCGTTTTACCGACAGACTCCTCCGGAATGTTTATCGACACTTTTCTTCTCTTCAGTTTCATTCTCCTCTTTTCCTTTCTATATTCGTAGATTTACGTCTCAAGGTTTCTTATCGTTCCTCTCTATTCTTTCGGAAGGAGTCACTAGTTACATTTCTTTATCTCCTTTTGTTGTCTTACCCTTTCTGATCTCTAGGGAAGTTCTTTTAATCTCTATGGTTCCCTTTTAAAGTACGTTTCTACCCGAACTATTTCCTGTCTTTAACATCCCCTAATTGTCTTCGTCTTCTGTAATTCTTCTCCACCGTTCTTATGTGTCTTCTTGACATGTTTTTTCTCAAAGTACTGAGTCTATTAGTGCTACCACACTAGTGAGTGGATCTCGGTCTATAGGACCTTACACTTCAGTTCACCCGGAATCCTTCGTAGTGATGCTTGTTTCGATCACCTCCACTACCTAAAGGTCAACTCGATAAAGTTTAGGACTTGCTACTCCGACACTTTCACGACGTGACTTATACGGCCGCGTAAACCTTTTGAGTCGTCACCTGTGTCCTGACCTTTTCCAGTCAAAAGTAAGGTTAGGGTTTCTTTCCGTTACGGTTTCTTACGAGTTTGATGGTGTGTTAACGTGAGTAGAGTGTGCGATCATTTCCTTACGAGTTTTAAGAGGTTCGGTCCGAAGTCGTTATGCACTTGGCACTTGAAGGTCTACAAGTTCGACCAAAATCTTTTCCGTCTCCTTAGTCTCTAGTTTAACGGTTGTAAGCAACCTAGTACCTTTTTCGTTCTCTCAAGGTCTTTTTTTGTAGATAAAGACGAAATAACAGATACGATTTCGGAAACTGACACACCTAGTGTTATTGCACACCTTTTAAGACTTTCACTACTCTTATGGTCTGGTGGACTGGACGGAGAACTCTTCGGATATACGTCCAGTCCTTCGTTGTCAATCTTGACTTGTACCTTGTTGACCAAGGTTTGTCCTTTTCCTCATGTAGTTCCGACATATAACAGTGGGACGAATAAATAGAAGATACGTCTCATGTAGTACTCTTTGCGACCCGACCTCCTTCCTGTTCGACCTTAGTTCTAACGGCTCTCTTTATATTTATTGGAGTCTATGCGTCTACTATGGTGGGAATACCGTTTTTCCCTTCTCCTTAATTTTTCGGAGAACTACTTTCACTTTCTTCTCTCACTTTTTCAACCGAATTTCGAGTTGTAAGTCTTTTGCTTTTAGTACCGTAGACCAGGGTAGTGAAGTACCCTTTATCTACCCCTTTGTCACCTTTGTCACAGTCTGAAATATAACCCCCGAAGTTTTAGTGACGTCCACCACTAACGTCGCTACTTTAATTTTCTACGAATGAGGAACCTTCTTTTCAATACTGGTTGGATCGATCGTATAAGTTTTCGTCTCTGTAATGAAACGGCTGTTTCCAGGCAGATCAGTTCCGATACCAAAAAGGACACCAGTACATACCTACACTCTCAACCTGACACTTCTTCCGAATCGTGACTTCTTAACTACGAAAACTTGACACCACAACCTCTTCTGAGAACTCTCAGGGAACCTGACGTTCCTCCAGGTTGGTCAGGTAAGACTCCCTCTAGTCAGGATCCTAAAGAAACCTCCCTTACTACGATGTCGACTTTGAGGTCATTTTATAAAAATTTATTGATCCTCTTGTATATTTAATACTAAATATACATGTCATTATATAATACGTTCTACAAATCTTTTTATTAATTACTCTACCCCTTTAAGTGGACTATATAAAAATTGTCGAAATAACTCTATATAATTGGAGGTTAGTTTTATTTATTTAAATATAAAATTATTATTTATTTCTATGTCCTTTTTTTTTTTGATGATGATGTTAGTTGTGTGTCTGTTTAGTCAGTGAGTTTTTTAAAAGAGAAGTAGTAAACATTAGGAACGGGTGATCACGGGTTGAGTCTCGTTGGTGAAAAGACGAAAGACCGTGATATCCAGGGTAAAATATACCAAACATATTTACCTTAAGACCTCTCTACATAAGAAACGAACGAAAGTGAATCGATAAAATCCTAATCCCGTACAGACTCACACATAGTATACATCAAGTAAGAAAAAATGATGTCTCGCTGTAAGGTATATACCTGTATGGGGTCAAATAGATAATAAGTAGATAACTACCTGTAGTTTTAACAAAGGTCAATCTCCGATACTTATAAGTACATGTTCAGGAAGAAACCTGAATCCGAAAAGAAAAAAAGAGAGAGAGAGCCCATTTATGGATCCTTCCCGACCCGGTGTACCATCCACAATACACATTGAAAATTTTACTTTAAACGGTTTACTGAAAAGTTTCACTAACATCGTAGACTATAAGGGTATTCGTCAAATACTTAAAGGTCAAGTAAGTATAGGAGTAATTGAAACCCAAATTAGTTGGAAAAATCAAAATCGGTATGATAATTCAAACCGAACCATTTAGAGTCACACTAAACCCCCAGTGTTTTCACAGTCCGTACTGAATCGTTGATTCGTTGTTGTTTTCTGATTATTACAACTCATAGAAGGCACAACTGTACACGATAGGTGCACAGAAGAATCCATCATAGAGATAAGTTTATAGTTCAGATAAAAAGTCAACTCTAAACTCTCCACCGGGAAAGGAGACTAGGGAGTCATCATCGAGATAAGAGAAATTATCTCTTCTACCGAGTCGTGGGTCCTAGACTCGAGAGACCAAGGTACAACCGTCCTCGTCGTCGGGACGTGTGGAGACTCGACATAAACCGTAACAGAAAGTAAAAGGACTTCCAATTTTCCACAAGTGTCGACTCACCGAGAGAACCGGGTATAGGACGGACATTTCAAGATCTTAGGGTTTTGGGAAAAAGTACAGCAGAGTAGAGACGGGGAGAAATTAGGTTCGGTCGTCACAAAGACGAAGTCACCAACTAACCAACGTACTCGAGGTACAGATTAGAGAGGTCGTTTGAATCACATCAGTCTGGAACCGGGACAAAGTCTTGAATTTTGTCCTTAAATCGTCAAGGAAAATTTTAAAAAGATAAGAAAGAGTATAATTGATTTATGTCGTTCCTCTTTGGCCGACACAGTAGTTGTGAAACGATCCTTTAGAATCGACTAATAGGTTTCAGTAGTAAATTTCAAAAGGAAAGACGAGTCGTCGTCTTTTATTACGTCGAGTCTAAAAACTGTGAAATGTTTCATTATTTATAGAACTATACACCTGTTTTACTACTTCTTCTTTTTAAGACTCGAATGGAGGAAGGTACTGAAGTGTTACCTTATAATGAGTCGACAATTTTTTTTGGGTTTCATACGCTGTTATCTACCTAGATCTCCCAAAATACGATTCACCTTATTTAGTCTATCTCTTTCTTTATGGTGTACCAGAGTGAATATACATCTTAGATTTTTTTTTTTTGTTTTTTACTTGAGTTTCTATATCTCTTGTTTACCTCCAACAGTTTTCCCTCCCTCTATTCAAACATAGTCCCCTAATTCTCCACGTTTGGGAATTGTATACTATTAATTCAGTGTCTCTATATTGTATATCGTATTCCTTGTACCAGTTAACATAAAATTATTACACCTCTTCCTTTACCTTTGGGTGAGGTCATAAGAACGGATCTCTTAGGGTACCTGTCTCCTCGATGACCACCCGATGTCAGAACCTCAGTGTTTCACAGTCTGTATTAGTCCACTGATTTGTTGTTATTAACAGTATTACTGTGTACCAAATGATCTGAACACTAGTAAAGTATTATAAACATTTAAAGTGTAGTAATACATCATAGGGACTTTGAGTGTATTATAACGTGTAGTTGACATAAAATTAAAAGTTTAATTATAAGATAATATGTATTTATATAAACAGTATTTTAATTACAAAGTCAATTATATAGAAAGATATACAAATCCGAAAGGAACATCGAGTCGATTATTTCTTAGATGGACGTTACGTCCTCTGGGACGAAGCTAAGGACCCAACCCTTCTACACGACTTATCACCTATCCGATGGGTACGGTTATCAAGCCGGACCTCTTAAGGTACCTGTCTCCTCGGACCGTCCGACCGTCCGATGTCAGGTACCACAACGTCTCAGTCTGTGTTGACTCGCAGAAAGTAAAATGAAGACATATAAATTTATATGCATAAATTATGTATCTGTAGTAGTATAACTCATATTTAAAAAAACAATTATATAAGTCTGTCGGATAAAATTATGTATATATGTACGTGTATTAAGAAAGATTATAGTGTCCAATAAAAAATTGTATGACATTCATATAATATAAAATATTATAAATCAAAGTGTAAGAAGAGGTAGGAGATTATCAACATATTAGAATCCCGGTCAATGAATTAAAAAGACATGGGGTCAAAGGGATAAGTAATTTTTTTTTGTTTTGGGACTGTCACTAGTTTATAGAGGGAGTATCTAACTAATATTCTTGACTCAATATTGGGGACACTTCGGCAACCTCGTTATATACCGTCTGTCATTCGTAATTGATTAATAACGGATAATAATAGTGGAGGTGCTGAGGTACGGTCAAGAATACGGACACTACTCTTGAGGACCAGTCCTTGGTAAGAAAACCGTAACAATCCTCACTCCATAAGAAAGATGTATCTCAGAAAGACGAGAGCAATTCAGGAGTGAATAAGTCGTGAAATCGGGTGGTGAGTCCGTCAGTATTGTAAATGGTGACTGTCACACCTCTTCGTTAAGACCTAATATACCGACAGTCAAAAGTGACAGGATCGTAAAAGGAGAAGTCGATGACTGACGGTCCGGGATGAGATGTACCGTGGGAGACTTTAACCGTCAGACTGTATAACGGGTCCTTATAGGACGACATTTCATCGATACGGTGAAGTGTCACCGGGACTATCAGTTGGGACATTATACGGTAGGATTTTCCAGAGGTAGAAGTTTCATAGTTTGTATTTAAAATCAATTTTTTTTCAAAAATTAAGTACAAGTAAAATTCTCTTCCTCATTTAGTGACTGTACTCTAGTTTCTCACAGTCTAGCCATTTAAGGGTCCTCCATCATTTGGTAACGAAACTTCACGTCCCATCCTATTTTACATAAGAGTAAAATTTACATAATTACTTTTTAACTAATTAGTAATTTAAGTAGTTAAACTAAGTAGTAAAAAGTTAGTTTATTCGACAACCACTTTGTCTTGAGATATGAAAATTCGTATTAAACTATTGAAGTAATCATTAGATTTACACTCAAAGAATTTAGTAGAGGTCAAGTTTAAGAGACCATTCTAGGTAAACCTGTCCGTTTCTTTTATTAAGTTATAAACAATAAAAAATCATAGGTAAATATTTTACTACAAATTCAAACACTGCATTTAAAACTCCTTTGGTTTAAGTTCCTTAGGAGAGAGGTAACATAAATCACACGAATACGTTGACCATAGACTAAAATTCTTTATTTTACTCTTAAATGAGATAAAAATTTTGACCTATATTCAGTTAAATTCCAATTTCTGTGTCGTGTGAGACCGAAAAACCTGTTAAAAAAAAATCTCTTCAAAAGAAAACTCTTCCACCTGTGTACTTATACAGAGGGAGCGGGGTGTCGTCGTCAATTTTGAGGTAAGTCTCCAAAATTCGTTTCAAGTGAACTAACATCCAGTCATGGGTCACCTATTTAGTGTTTTAACGAAGTTTATTACATGCACTAAACGAAAGAGGGACGACTCCTCTTCGAGACTCGACTCTTTCGTACTTCATTCTTAACAAAGGAGTGGGGATTCCAATTACGGGGACAGTGTCGACTTCAGTGGTAGTTCCTCTGTGTGTCTTCATCGAATTTTACTCGGCAAAAGTAGTTAGACGGTGTCCGTCGTCTTTTGTTTGCTAACACCTAGGATAGAAACAGTCGCCGTCCCGTAAACAATTTCATTTGTCTATTCTCGTTTCTTTCTCTGTTCTTTAGGGAACCGTTTCTTGTATTCGCTTCATACGGTGGCTTTCCCGTCCCGGAAGTTTTTATCAGAGAATATTAGTGACTCCAGACACTCCGACCGTCTCGTACTACAAAACCACTTACACCATCCACATTTACAAGGAGAAATCTCAAAGTCCGATAACTGGGGGACGACGTCCTTATTAGAAAGAGTTCGTGGTAAAAATAGTACAGTAAGGATGAGTTCCTGAGAATCCCGTCTCGTGGGACCACGGATGGTATAATTTAGGTTTGAGAAGTCGGACCATTGGAGTCACCAGGAGAGGTTGACTAGAAACGAAGACAACGTGGTCGTCTGTCTGTGAGAAGCTAGGTAAGTTCATCTAACCGAACGAAAGGAGACACATTTAAAAAAACAAAAATTACTTTGATCGAAATTCATAGACGAGGAGAAAGAGGACGTCAGAACCTATAAGAGGAATAAAGGTTTTCATGTGTGAGGGTGTATCTGAAGAAAAGGCACGGACGGTTTCAGAGACGTTAATCGAAACTTTAACCAAAGGGAGTCCTCCAGAAGGGGTTCATTGGTATCAGGATAAGACAATTAAAACTAAGAGACAGGGAGACGAGTCAAACATGATAAAAAGGGTAACTACAAAAACATGATACCTAAAGTGAAGATATTCGAACTACGGGGTTCGATCTCAGTTTTACATTGTTACCATCGTACAAAATACAAACAAAAGACTTACTGAACTAGTAGTAAGTAAGTAAAATAAATGAGTTATTTATACGTAATAAATTGACGAGACAATCTTTATAACGACTTCAAACTCAGGTCCCTTAAAGGACACCGGGTCACCAATCCTGAGACTCGAAAGTGACGGTTCCCGGACCCAAACTAAGGACCAACCCCTCAACTCTGGGACGTTCCTTACTATTCCCCTTTTTTTCTGTAATACAGTAGTGTCTCAATTCCTTACTTCCTTCTCATAACATGGAACCCCGTTCTCTCTCAAATTACTTCTTCTTTACCAATTATCAGTCCTTACAACGACTTTCCAACTTCTACTTTTCCAGTGACTCAACCACTAATATACAGATTTATAATACTTGGTACTTCCCAATATTCTAATTAAAAACTCTGGTGGTCCAGTTAAGATTTATTAACTTCGGTACACCGTTCCGGTTTTGTTTGTTTGTTTGTTTTATGGGTCATGAAGAGTAACAGTTATAATTTTTTATTTACACTCAGACTTTTATCTGTTCTTTACCAAGGTCAAACCCCCTTATTAACTTAAGATAAACTAAGTTTTGGTTTCACAAGACACTCACGTCTTCAAGTCTATTTTAAAAGACTTTCTTCGTCGGAGTAGAAATATATATAATGTAAGTTCTATTTAGTCCCTAAAGACCCTTTCTTCTTTGTTCTACCTCTTAGAGAAATTATACTTCATTATTCACATAAACATCTTTAAACCTTATATTTACACCAAGAATTTTTGGAGATAGAATCGAAGTACAATCGTGTTTGTAAAAAGAAAGTGCCCTTCCGAACGACTTCCGTTCAAATAAAGTCTTTGAACTAAAGAGATTTATTTACGGTAAGATCCAAAACGTATAAGATCTTAATAAATCTTAACTGGACCACCAGAGTTTTTAATTACAATATTGGGAAGTACCCAGTATTTTAAATCTGTATATTAGTGGTCACTGGAAAAGAATAATAGAAGTTGGAAAGTCGTAGTAAGGACTGATAATTAGTAAAGTAGAAGTAATTTGAGAGAGAACGAGGTTCCATGTTATGAGAAGGAAGTAAGGAATGGAGGCACTGCTGTATTACAGAAAAGAGGGGAATAGTAAGGAACACTTATACTCCCTAAACGTACAAAATTATTAACAACCAACGAAAGAAGAGATATAAGATTGGGTACATAAGAGACATATTGTCTCTGTTAGAAAAAGAAAGGACCGAGTAGGAGTTCTGTTCTTTTGAAAAATTACATTGACGACTCTTAAACTCTATAACGAACTCAGAGTAAATGATATCGCACTCCGATGGGGTCCGTCGAAGGGGAAAACACGACGTGTGATCGTCGGAAGTACCCTACTCCCCGTGACTCCTTTAGGATCTGGAAATCTTGTCTAAAGTAGTCTCGTGTAAAAATGAAGATGGAGAAGACTTTTACCTTTCCTTAATTATACTAATATTTGTAGGTTAGAAGTTAGGTCGGTGGAACGAAGGGTTACATAGACACTGAGATAGAAGAAGTAATCGACTTGAGGAAGACTACGACATCAACCTCCCGATACCGACAAAACTGGAGAGAAGAGAAGAGAGAAAAAATAAGAAGACGTACCGTCTGAGAGACTCGGTAGACTCGTGATCTAAGAATTAGGTCCATTGTTACACATTATGCTATATCTTGACTTCGACGACGATAATGATACAGTAACTCTTTAATGAAATATCTCTTTATTTAATAAAATCCTGTTCTATTTATACCGTAATTTTGGTCTCAAAGTCATATCTCTGGAAATTAGACACACCAACTTATCTGAATAGAAGTAATAATTGTACCAAACTAAGAAAATGAAAAGGGGTAATTAAATAAAACAGTAAACGTCCAGTAAGTTCTCATGACTTCAGAGTACACTCGATGTCTCGTATTTATATCCTGTAAAAACACAATTTACAATTAAGATCTATGAATTCAACAAAGGTGAAACTTTCGATATAACAAGTAAAATATATACAGAAAATATATACATATGTGTATATGTAAAATATATATGTGTATAAATAAAAATGTGTCTCTCTCTTTAACTAAAATTCAATAACCGAGTACACCAATACCGTCGACAACACACACACAACACATAATCAATGAGTCAACACAGACTGAGAAACGTTGGAGTACCCGACATTCGACAGTCCGAGAAGACAGGTACCTTAAGAGGTCCGTCCTTATGACCTCACCCATCTTCCCCTAGAAGGGTTGGGTCCCTAACTTGGGTCCAGAGGACGTAACGTCAGTCGAAAAAATGGTTAGAGGACTCGCCAGGTCGTTCGACTTCTGGGTCACATTATAGTTAGACTTCAAGTTCAGGTTTCCGTCAGATAACCATTTTGGGGGACAAAACCACCCTCTCCACAGGAATAACATAATGTCAGAAATTGACTAACCGACTCAGTATGAGTGTACTACCTCCCATCAGACGACATCAGTTTTTAGGTACTTAAATTTACAATTAGAGTAGATTTTTATTAGGAGTGTATTTGTAGGTCTTATTGTAACTTATTTATAGACCCGTGACACTGGATCGATTCAACTATGTATTTTAATCGGTAGTGTCTTCAGTCTTCAAAAGAAGAGAAGGAATAAAATCCGGAATAATCTTCAATATCTTCTTTGACACAAGTTCCGAATAGAAGACTTAGGTAAACTGAACTGTATTTGAGTACATAGTGTCAGAGGTAGTGACAGTGCACTAGCGTTGGTACTATATGAGAATTGTAACAGAGACATAATAGGTGTCTTCATAAAAATTAATTGACCGATTAATTGATTATTTTGTTGGATTCGTAAGTAGTTACCTACATACCTATTCCTTTCACACGTATATACTCTACCTTATAATAAGTTGGTGATTTTTCTTTCAATAGAATAGTAAAAAATGTTACACCTACCTTCCACTCCGCTTCATTTTATTTAGAGTTCACTTTATTCAGTCTGTTTCCGTTAATGTTATACTAGAGTAAATATACACCTTAGCTTTTCGTTTTGGGATCCTGACTTGAGGATCGATATCTCTTGTATAAACGCCAACGGTCTCCCTACCCCCCCCCACCCATTTCACCCAACTCCCACCAGTCTTTCATGTTTAAAAGTTATTATTTTTATTTATTCGGGATACCTACATTAAATGACGTACTCCTGATATAAGATGACGTAAAACATATAAACTCGTAACGATTTTCTCAATTAGAATTTTCAAGAATAGTGTTCTTTTTCTTAAAATTGACTCATCACTATCAACAATTGCTTTGAATGATACCATTATTAAACCGTTATATATGTACGTAGTTTAGTAATAGAACACATGGATTTTGATTATGTTACAGTATACTATCAGTATAGAGTCATTTTTTTTGTCACTGTGTATGTATAACTCGTGAACAATTTAAGATACGAGATCAGATCCATGACAGGTACCGTCGTACAAGAATACTTCGAATGTAAGATAACTCTTGGAGTCAAGTCAAGTCAAGTCAGTCAGTCAGCACAGACTGAAAAACGTTGGGTTACTTAGCGTCGTACGGTCCGGAGGGACAGGTAGTGGTTGAGGGTCTCAAGTGAGTCTGAGTGCAGGTAGCTCAGTCACTACGGTAGGTCGGTAGAGTAGGAGACAACAGGAGAAGAGGAGGACGGGAGTTAGGGAGGGTCGTAGTCTCAGAAAAGGTTACTCAGTTGAGAAGTGTAGTCTACTGGTTTCATAACCTCAAAGTCGAAATCGTAGTCAGAAAGGTTTCTTATGGGTCCTGACCAGAGGAAGTCTTATCTGACCAACCTAGAGGAACGTCAGTTCCCTGAGAGTTCTGACAAGAGGTTGTGGTGTCAAGTTTTCGTAGTTAAGAAACCGCGAGTCGAAAGAAGTGTCAGGTTGAAAGTGTAAGTATGTACTGATAACCTTTTGGACATTGAAACAACCGATTGACTACAGAGACGAAAAACTATATGACAGATCCAACCAGTGTCGAAAAGAAGGTTCCTCGTTCGTAGAAAATTAAAGTACCGACGTTAGTGGTAGACGTCACTAAACCTTGGGGGGTTTTATTTCAGACGGTGACAAAGGTGACAAAGGGGTAGATAAACGGTACTTCACTACCCTGGTCTCCGGTACTAGAATCAAAAGACTTACAACTCAAAATTCGGTGTAAAAGTCAGAGGAGAAAGTGAAAGTAGTTCTCCGAGAAATCAAGAAACGAAAGACGGTATTCTCACCACAGTAGACGTATAGACTCCACTAACTATAAAGAAGGTCTTTAGAACTAAGGTCGAACACGAAGGAGGTCGGGTCGGAAAGAGTACTACATGAGACGTGTCTTCAATTTATTCGTCCCACTGTTATATGTCGGAACTGCATGAGGAAAAGGATAAACCTTGGTCAGACAACAAGGTACAGGTCAAGATTGACAACGAAGGACTGGACGTATGTCTAAAGAGTTCTGCGTCCGATCCACCAGACCATAAGGGTAGAGAAAGTCTTAAAAGGTGTCAAATAACACTAGGTGTGTCAGTTTCCGAAACCGTATCAGTTATTTATTCTTTATCTACAAAAAGATCTTGAGAGAACGAAAAAGCTACTAGGTCGTCTACAACCGTTAAACTATAGACCAAGGAGACGGAAAAGATTTTGGTCGAACTTGTAGTCCTTCAAGTACCAAGTACATAACAACTTCGGACCGAAACTCTTAAAACACGGAATGAAATGATCGTACACTCCACTCAAGTTAACACACTATTAAACTCGTAAGAAACCGTAACGGAAAGGGACTCTAACCTTACTTTTCACTGGAAAAGGTCAGGTCACCGGTGACGACTCAAAAGGTTTAAACGACCGTATAACTCGCGTCGTGAAAATGTCGTAGTAGAAAATCCTAAACTTTATCGAGTTGACCTTAAATTCGACATATTAGTTATGTTACGATGCCACTAAAATAATCACTTGTCTGTCTTTCCCTTGAAACCGAGAATAACCTTTTACATTACTTCTGTTTCANTCCACCAGACCATAAGGGTAGAGAAAGTCTTAAAAGGTGTCAAATAACACTAGGTGTGTCAGTTTCCGAAACCGTATCAGTTATTTATTCTTTATCTACAAAAAGATCTTGAGAGAACGGAAAAGCTACTAGGTCGTCTACAACCGTTAAACTATAGACCAAGGAGACGGAAAAGATTTTGGTCGAACTTGTAGTCCTTCAAGTACCAAGTACATAACAACTTCGGACCGAAACTCTTAAAACACGGAATGAAATGATCGTACACTCCACTCAAGTTAACACACTATTAAACTCGTAAGAAACCGTAACGGAAAGAGACTCTAACCTTACTTTTCACTGGAAAAGGTCAGGTCACCGGTGACGACTCAAAAGGTTTAAACGACCGTATAACTTACGTCGTGAAAGTGTCGTAGTAGAAAATCCTAAACTTTATCGAGTTGACCTTAAATTCGACATATTAGTTATGTTACGATACCACTAAAATAATCACTTGTCTGTCTTTCCCTTGAAACCGAGAATAACCTTTTACATTACTTCTGTTTCAAAAGTTCACATTTATATATAGACTCGACCGGTCTACTCCTTCACACACTCCGAACAACCACCTTTGACTACTGGACCTCTCATTTCCAGAACAGTTTCCCTCAAAGAATATGGTTCAAGATCACTCAATAGTAGTACGTCCATTAAGTCGTCTATTTGAATTTTAAACTCTGAAGACTATATCATCAAACCGTATAATTAATACATGTAATTCCCTTTCTTTTCACTTTTACTTCAGCGAGTCAACACAGGCTGAGAAACACTGGGGTACCTAACGTCGGATTCTCCGAGGAGACAGGTACCCTTAAAGGTACGCTCTTATGACCTCACCCAACGGTAAAGGAAGAGGTTCTCTAGAAGGGCTGGGTCCCTAGTTTGGACCCAGAGGGGGTAACATCCGTCTGCGAAATGGTAGACTCGGTGGTCCCTTCAGCCCCCTTTCTTTGTACGTAAATAAAATAGAGGAGAGACACGGTCCGTAACATTTTCATTGATAATATGTACAACAGAGTAAGTTAGAAGTGTTAATATAGTCTCTATGAAACGTTTCTTGTCTCGATACGGTCTTCCGTCAAAGATTAGACTTTTTAGTAGTCGATGATACCGTTATTCAACCTCTAGACCTGAGTGTGTACGGAACAGCGTGTCAATCCAGTCAGTCATTTTACCAGACACATTTACTCTAAGTAGGTTAAAACAGACTCGGTGGTACTCAATTACCGACAGTCTATGGTCTCTGAATCCACATTCAAAGTTTTAACAAAAGACTCTTAACCACTTTATGAAAATTGAACAGTGTACATAGTTCCAATATTTTATCAACTCTTACTCTCAATAAAAACCTTCTTAAAGAAAGAACATTTGATAAGATCCTTGGGGTGAGAGTCGTTCTCTTCTCTATCCTGATAACTAGGTAGTGGTTTCGGGTCCTTTTTTCTTACCGAAGGCACCCTAATTAAATCCTTTGTAAACAGAGGGTTTAGGGGAAACCTTTTAGAGTTCTTGTTCTTTACCGATTCATTATAAGGTAAAAAACGTCCATGGTACAGAATTTGTGTAATAAACAACCACCCGTAAACCCAACAAACACACAGAATCGAGTACGATGACACTTATAACCCCACGTACATACGGAGGTTTAATCTTAAAAGTAGAAAAGGTCTACATATTGGTCCCCACCCTAACAACCTAACATACGATCGAGATAAAAATCTAAAAATTCGTGGAAGGAGGAGAAGAGATATCATCGACACGGGTAAATGTAAGAGTGGTTGTAATATCCTCCCAAGGAAAAAAGAGGTGTCGGAAAGACCATAAATTATAAATATCCGAAAAGCTCTTATCGGTTAGACTGTCCACACTCCACCATGGGATATCACCAAAACTAAACGTAAAGAGACTATTAATCGAAACGATTCGTGGAAAAGTACACGGACAATCGGTAGACATACAGAAGAAATCACTTTATTAGATAAATCCGGAAGACGTGAGAAAAACCAACAGACGAAAGACTATAACTCCATATGTTCGATAGACATATAAAATCTATAATTGGGGAACGGTCAGTGTAGTAGACGTTTATAAAAAGAGGATAAGGTATCTAACAGAAAAGTAAAACAACCAAAGGAAAAGATAGGTTTCGAAAATTCAAATTAATCCAGGGTAAACAAGTTAAAACTGAAACAAAACGTAACCCTCTGACTAGATTCTGTCATAACGACGTTGAATACAGACTCTTACAAACAGATATAAGAGAAGATCCTCTAAATACCACGGTACAGAATCCAGAAATTTGGTAAAACTCAAGTAACAACATATACCACACTCTCGTGTAGGGTTCAAGTAACTAAATGTGCTCTTACGGGTCGAAAAGTCTGAGAACGACTTCTGTGACAAAAAAAGAGGTAACATATAAGAACGGAAGGAACAATATCTAATTAACTGACATCCACCCACTCAAATGAACACTCGAGAGATAAGACAGGGTAAAAACACGGTTATGGTACGAAAAAACTAATGACATTAGTTATGACATGATAACTGACTTCAGACGCTCTTAATACGAACGTCGAAACAAGAAAAAGAAGTACTAACGAAATTTTTTCTTACTTTATAATGGTAAAAGTCTTTGTACCTACCTGGATCTCTTATGGCATAATTCACACCATTCAGTCTGTCTCTTTCTATTCGTAATATACTATAGCCAACATGGACCGTAGATTCTTCACGATGTTTACTTAAATACATGTCTTGTATTTTGTCTAAGCGTATCTTTTGTCTGAGTTACCCCTTTCCCTCCAACCTTCCCCATTTGATCTTCATACCGTAATTGTTTGACAATATAGATTTTATCTATTAGTTGTTCCTAAATGATAAATTGTCCCTTGTTATAAGTTATAGGACACTATTGAATATTATCTTTTATTGAAATTTATGTATATATACTTAGTGAAACGATATGTAGACTTTAATTATTCTATAATATTTATTTAATATGAAGTTAATTTTTGTTTTACCTCTTTACTGTGAAATTTTTTCGGTCTCTACCGAACAAACTACCGTCTTCGACTTCTCTTGGTGATGACGTAATAAGGGTCCAACACCTTTTATCATATATCTGGTTGCCACAATTGTCCACATTCACTCGTGTCGTCGTACCCAAATATAGACTATGACATGTTTCTCCTTCTTTAGATTGACCGTAACGATCTATAGATGACTAACATCTTTGTGATTTATTACTCGACTATTATGTAGTGAACCTTTAGTTCCCTTTACGTCTATTATCGGGGTCGTTTCCCCCCAATGACTTCTTACATGTTTTTACAAATTATATTCCCTTATCAAAATTTATGACCTGTTCGAGTATCTTGGACTTCGGTCGAGTACTGTAGTCGTCAGTTCATTCTTGAAGTGGTGAATGTTAAGATATTAAGATAACGGGTTCGACCCTTTCACGTTTGAAGGGAGTACTGTTTCTACTATGATACATTTTGTTTATAACTATGACAATAACTATTATTAAAGTCATTTACAATTAACCCTAAAATAATAGAGACCTAATTGAAAAGGACGTTTCCCGATTTATCATTCCGATTTATTATTGATATGAAACATTGAATTCACCAGACAGGATTGAAAAGTCGAACCGATAAAAATCTTACTTACGGAGTTTCTATTATACATGTACTCACTCTCACCGAGACAAAGTTGTTTGGAAATAAATACTTCTATCCGTTGTGCAACCTAAAAAAGAGAAACTGGCATCAAATGGTCACTGATGTTTTGTTCAAGACCTATATAAAAACTAGTTATTCCTTTAAATTAGTACAATTAGTCATCGATATTTCAATAGGTAGTCTATGATACTTATAATTTGATGATCCGGACATAATAAATTGTTTACTTAAGTTTGTTTACAGATATCATGTCTTTGGATTATCATATCTAATCTATTTCTCTTCATTATAAGTGTTTAAGAAGAATACTCTAGTCATACTAGAACTACTGTTCCGTCTTTCATTCTCTCTTTTAATATACATTTATATTAAATATCTTTGTACGTTTTTAATCTTTATTAATAACAATTTAAGTAAAACTGATACACATTTTCTCTAATTACATAGTGTGTGTCCACCCAAATAGGGGTTTTACGTTTTTACAATCTTTCAGATAGTGACATTAAGACGTATAACTACAATCTTGTTTATTGTTATACTAGTAGAGTTGTCTGACTACTTTTTGTAAACTATGTTAAATAGTGAGTAATTATAATTTGTAATTACTATTTTATTATTATAAGGTAATTTGAACTTTCTCTAAATGTTAAAGAATGAGACTATTTCCTTGTGATGAATTTTAATTTCTTATAGTGACTTTTTTAAATAATTCATAAAGGAAATTTCAATTCTCATCCCGTTACTCCAGACAAAAGAGGTAAAATTAAGATAGACACTACCTTTGATGACCACTCGTGTTTTTACTTCCACTTCATTTCTTCCTCTTATTTTTAATGTTTACTTTTCTTCAATATTAGTAGGTGTCTAGTAAGCACTAGTGTGTCTTCAGAGTTTTGATAGATTTTTTATGACTTATATCTTTATTTCGTCAAACCGATAAATATGTCAACTGTAGCTATTTAGTTACCGAAAAGATGTATTGAAAATCTTTAATATTAAACATTTCGAGTAAATGTGATCCTTGTTTTTATACTTTATAGATCTATATTTATTTACGTTCACTACAGACACTAGACATACTTTTTTTTTGGTGAAATAATTTCAGTAATTTTATTGAAAATTTTATCATCTCTATATTTCGTGTAATCACCTATTGTCCTGAGTTAATTTGTATTGTTATAAAAAAAGTCATGATATGTTCTGTTCTTATGACCTCTCTCAACGGTAAAAGACGAGGTCCTCTAGAAGGCCTGGGTCCCTAGTTTGTGTACAGGGAACGTAGAGGACGCGACCGTCCGTCTAAGCAATGGTAGACGTGACGGACCCCTCAGTGTGTATTTCTATTACCACGGCTACCATTGCTTAGAAGGACGTTCACGTCCTCTACGTTCCGATTGTCCGAGCTAGAGACCCGGACCTTCCAGAGAACCTCTTCCCTTACCTGTGAGTGACGTCATAAAAACGGACCTCTTAAGGTACCTGTCTACTTGGACCGTCCGTTGTTCAGGTGCACTAGAGTTTTTCAACCTGTCTTGACTCGTTCATGGTGAAGGTGAATATATAAAAGGTCCGAAAAGAAGGTATATCTAGTAATGTCTTATGACTTACATAAAGGGACATGATATGACATCCAGGAACAACTAATAGATAAAATATACATCGAAGGGACCACCGAGCCTGTCATTTCTCAGACGGACGGTACGTCCTCTGGACCAAACTAGGGACCCAGCCCTTCTATGAGACCTCTTCCTTTTCCGTTGGGTAAGGTCATAAGAACGGACCTTTTAGGGTACCTACCTCCTCGGTAAATCCAATGTCAGGTACCCCAGCGTTTCTCAGCCTGTGCTAATTCACTGAAGTGAAGTGAGTGAAATATACATCATCACACATACACAATTAAGGTTTGAGGATCAACTAGGGACACAATAGGATTTGGTGGGAATTACGAATGGTAAGGGTAAACCATTGGTATTCAAACAAAACTTCAGACTCAGACAAAGACAAAGTATTTACTCAAGCAAACATGGTAAAAAAAATTTAAGTGTAGATTCACTATTACATACTATAAACAGAAACAGACTTAATGAAGTGAATCATACTATTAAAGATACAGGTAGGTACGACGTTATTTGTAATAAAACAAGAAAAACACCGATTATAAGGTAACAAATATACATGGTGAGAAGTAAGAATCCAACGAAGGTACAGAACACAAAACAACATTTTTGACGACAACACTTGTAACCCTATGTACATAGAAAAACTTAATACCAAAAGAGACTTATATACGAGTACTCACCCTAATAAGCTAGTATCCCACCAAGATAAAAATCAAAAATTTCCTTAAAGACTCGACAAGAGGTATCACTAACATGGTTAAATGTAAAGATGGTCAACGATTTCTACCAAGGGAAAAGAGGTGTGGGGAGGTTGTAAATAATAAAATCTAAAAAAGTACTAAGAGTAAGACTTGTTCACACTTCACTATGGGTGACATCCGAACTAAACGTAAAGGGGATCACTAAATACTACAAATAACGGAAAATTACACGAAAAGCCGGTAGACATCTGGAAACCCTTTTACAGATGAATCTAGAAGACGGGTAAAATACTAACCCAACAAAGACAAAAAAACTGTAACTCCACGAACTTGATAAACATATAAAACTTCTAATTAGGAAACAACCAGTGACACAAACTTTATAAAAGAGGGTAAAATGTCCGACAGAAAAGTAACACAAATACCGAAGGATAGTGTATGTTTTCAAAAATTAAAATTAATCCAGGGTAAACAAATCAAAATAAAAGTAATTTTGTCGTTGAGATCTCCACCTGGGTTTTGTTATAACGACACTAAATACAGTAACTCACAGGACGAATACAAAAGGAGATTCTCAAAATATCATAGACTGGAATGTAAATCAAGAAATTATGTAAAACTGAAATGAAACACACAC
This sequence comes from Capra ibex, assembly GCA_006410555.1. Lineage (NCBI taxonomy): Eukaryota > Metazoa > Chordata > Mammalia > Artiodactyla > Bovidae > Capra > Capra ibex. Next base: position 216,916 of record SJYO01051103.1, read on the forward strand.
CACAATCTCTTATCAGATCAAAATAACAAAATATACATCGATCATAAAACAACTCTTACAACCGCAGATACAAATGGTCACTATAACCGGATATTAAAATAAAAAATACTATAGAAACCAAAACTATAGTCCCACTAACACCGGAGTATAATTATCTGACTCAAACCCTTATAGTTAGAACATTTTCTGATATTCCACTACTCTCATGAGTAAATGATCTAAATAAGATTATATGAATAATATTCTATAGTTCTGAGTAATACTCGTTTCGTGTAGGTACGTAGAAACTTTTGAACTAAATACTGTCGTCTTTGGGATATCTAATTCTTCTTTCTTCTCTGACAAATCATTTTCAACAGATAATTAGTTGACCAATTAGTATACCTTTTCTTTTGGATCAATCGTAGGGTATAAGTTCTGTGTGTGTTTAACGTCTAACTAATTTTTATTTTCGTACCTTTGTTTTTAAGCATCTTTTTATGATGTTATCGAAAACAATCCTTCCCTATCCATTCTATGTTTTTCTTCATTGGTACTTTCTTTTCTATCAAGTTACACGACGTAATTGTAATTTTTGAAGAAGTACTTTACACTGTCTATGTACATCTATGTCCTTTTTTACAACGTTATATACATTGACTGTTTCCTAATCACGTATCTAATATACTTTACGCAAAGGTTTAAATATTGTCTTTACAGAAGACCTTTACACCCGTTTTCTATGTAAAACAACTTTCTCTCTTGGGGTTCGGGTGTTTATAATACCTTTCTAATAGTTAACGTAATTATGTCACCCTTAGACTTAACTTTGGTGTTAGTATAAATTAAAATGTCGTTTGACCGGTTTTATTTATGAGATCACTAAGTTTTTCCACCTACTTCCTTTTAACGTGAGACTAGGTTTAGACAGACCATATCGGAGGAAACTCTTTTTCAACTGATATGTGATAGATCATTCATTTTTCACTCAAATCGGATACTTTAAGGTAAAGATTAATATACGAAATCTTTCTACAAACGTGTTCCTCTGTCTATACGTACATATTACAATGTACATCATTATAATGTCATCGTTACAATATTATCAGTGTTTATTATTATCATATATTATTATATTATATGTTATATTATGATATATCGTCATGTTTATTGATAGAATCTCGGTGTATATAATGGTAACTACATAAAGTGTTTGATATAACTTATTTCTGAAAAAATCCCTATCATTTTCTTATTTTACACAGACTCTTAATGTCTATTTTATAAATCAATTTACAAAAGAAATTTCTTCCTCTCCCACTTTACTACCTTAATGTACGACATGAATTTGATCGACCATACAAGTACTATAACAAATACATAATAGAGAACGGTTTTTTAAAGTCTTATCCTACATATTATCTTCCTCCTTTTCGACGAATTTTACAAAATAGAAAAAGGAAATGATTCCAGAAGGTGAGATACGGTGGTGAAACCTTAAAAGTAGGTGTCTTTTGAGAACCACCTTAAGGAAGACCTAATCAGTGAGGTAATGTACCTACAAATCAAATATAAACCCCGAAGGGACCACGAGTCACCTTTTCTTAGACGGACGTCACGTCCTCTGGACCCAAACTAGACACCCAACCCTTCTCGGGGACCTCCTGATGGGTTAGGTCATAAGAACGGACCTCTTAAGGTACCTCCTGTCTCCTCGGACCATCCGATGTCAGGTACCCCAACGTTCCTCAGTCTGTACTGACTCACTGATTGGATGACGGTGATGACGAATCAAATAAATAGAGATAAGAATAAAGGATTAAGAACATAGATCTAAGTGGCATGAAGAACTCTTTTATCAAATTTTCTCTTTCACATTAGAAACGAAATCTTATTTTTCATTTCTTGGGATATTTTTAGAGAGTCAATATAGGTACTGAGAGTATATGACAATAGTTCTTGTCCAGACTCAAGACCTTCACCAAACCGAAAAATCTCCTTATGAGATTACGGATTTTCGAGAACGTTCTTCTGTCTTATGTTAGGAAACGACTATAATTCACTTAATCTCATACACACATATCGGGTAGGACAGGATAAATTAATTCCCATCATATATATAAGTCACTACCTTCGTTCCTTACTTTGAACTAAACAAGTCCCTACACTATCCTATAAAAAATTTTATTTAAACATTTTTTAAATCCGTTGGTGTTTGGTACTTTAATTCCTACTTTGTATGTATCCGACTTCTCTTATTAAACCGTAAATATAAGAATGATCATTAGAATTTTCAGTGGTTCACAACGATGTATCTTCTTAACTAATTAACAATGTTTTTTTTTTATTTGAACTTTCTTATTTTGCATTTGTTCGTAATAACTGTCTCGTCCCTGTGGTTTGACGTCTACATTACTCCTTCTATAATAGGTATTGGATACTGAGAATCTTCTACAACTCTTTTGAAAAGGAAACTTCATACTGTAGGTTTCTTTAATATTCTGAACACATTCTATTTGACCGTTATATCCTGGGTTGTACCGAAATTTTTATGTCCTACAATAGGGACATGAATACATTAGTGTTCATGAACCATGGTAAGTTGACACAACGTACACAAGTCCCCAATATAACATTTTTCTTTTCTTGACAGTTTACCGACACTATACAGTCCTTCACTACGTCAAACGATGAACCCTTCGTCCTCGTTATCTCTGATTTCGGACGAGACCGCGGTACATCGTACTACACTATGTCGACATCTCGTCGATCATCCTCGTTTAATCTGGTCAAACGAAGATCGTTTTGGTTTACTTCCGCTAGTGGGACACCCGTTTCTCCGTTTCTATGTCCATCACCATTCTTTGACTTACGTTGACACAGGGTTTTCCGTGAGAGTTACCATCTTGAACCTCTTCCTTATTAGGGATGTGTACAATTTGACACCATGTCTCCATTAAAAAGTAAAGACTCTACACGTATATTTATAGCCTCTTCCGTTACCGTAGGGTGAGGTCGTGAGAGCGGACCTTTTAGGGTACCTACCTCCTCGGACCATCCGACGTCAGGTACCCCAGCGATTCTCAGTCCGTACTGACTCGCTGAAGTGAAAGTGAAAAGTGAAAGTACGAAACCTCTTCCTTTACCGTTGGGTGAGGTCACAAGAACGGATCTCTTAGGGACCCCTGCCGCCTCGGGCCACCCGAAGGTAGATACCCCAGCGTGTCTCAGCCTGTGCTGACCTCGCTGAATCGTCGTCGTCGTGGTCGTATATTTATAAAGATAATTTTTTTTTTGGGTCTAAGTTTTGACATTCGTTTTTAAAATTTATTAATATTAACTTAAATTCTTCATCAATATTTATTCGTAATAAGTAATACCATCTAACGAATGTCTCATCTTCTCTTTATAAAAGGAACATTAAGGGTTTTTAACTAAGTAGACACTATAAATTTTTAAGTCACACTTCCGTTTTGTAAACATCTCACTGGGATTTGGTAACGATCTCTTTTGTAAATTTCTTCACAGATTAAGTTCTTACTTCCGTTTCGTATATTACCTAGTCTCTTCTAAAGTGTCTCATATTCAAGGAACTCTACCAGACACTTACGAACCGTCCCAAACCTACCCACGTAAACTTACCTGTTACAGAAAACACGTAATCATTATCAGGTACATTTTCGTGTTTCTCTTCTGACACTGTTACATCTCCCCACCCTACCCCCCCTTCACCCTCCCGTCAAATTCTCCCTCCCCGGTATACATTTTGATACCGACTAAGTACAACTACATACCGTCTTTCATTGTGTTATAACATTCCGTCAATATTAGGTACAGAGATCTCTGACGTCCGTTGGAGCTTTCGTCGAACCGACTCTTTTCATCTAACTTTGGAATCCTTCACTGTAATCTATCGACGTCTTGTTGTGAAGACTCTCGGAATATTAAATATCAAATTCGAAATTATTAATTACCTACTTATTAAAGTCAAAATAAAGTGTACTCCTCCTCTGGAAGTTAAGATATTTGACAGACCTAGTGTCACCCCCAAAGCATTCTATATGAAGAGAAGTCACACATTTCTGATGAACTTTGCCCTCCAATCTTAGAGTTCTCTTTATCCTCTATAAACGTAATTGGGTCATTACACTAACCCTGAATCCGATGACTACCCCGGTCCCCATTGTCCTTTACTAGTAGACAAATACACGTGTCAATAAGAATTTAAATTAGTGAGTAAAAAAGTAAACCAAATATACATAACTCACGAAAGACACCCGGTTCAAGACAAGATCCATGATCTCTGTGTCCTTATCGTTTCATTCCGTTACAGGGGTAACAGTTTTTTATGTATGGGTTTCTGGTACCGTTTCGTTTTGTGTTTGTTGAAATATATCAAAACATTTTAACACTTTTTTATTTCCCTGTTATCTTTCATCACCCTCTCACTGACCAACTCTAACCCGCACACCGGTCCCCGTCAGTAAACTCGACTCAGGACTTACTTCCCTCCCTACCTACGACTCGTTAAACTTGTAGGGTCCACGTCTCCTTTATCTTCTCTGGGACTCGGCCTTCGTAGGGACCATCCGTGTAAGTAATGAGTGTCATAACAGGAACGCTGTTCAGGCCGATATTTCTGAGAAAAATTTTTCAACAATCGTAAAGAAGTCAAACAAACTAAGGTCTGACAGAAACTTTAACGACTCCGATAAAAGGGAATTTGTTGATAACCACACAACACTATCTGTAGAGTACAGTTTCAGGGTCAGTAAATCGTTCAAGACAGTAAACACATTCTATTTTATACTTACACTCATTTTTTCACAGGGACGAATCGCATGAGAAACCGAGTATTATCATATAAACGTAACTCGTTTACCCTCACGGTCGACAAATATACCATCAACGAGATCAGATCGAGTCACTGTGTGGAGAAGTCAAAACAACCGAAACGGTTGTGTGGCAACGAGAGAGAGGTGGGCGAAACCTTGGTGGAGGGGACAGTCGAAGTCACGGGAGCCGGTGGAAGGCCCTAGTAGTGTAAAATGTTACAGGACCTCCTTAGTGGAACCTTTCATCAAAGCAATTCAACGAAGAGACCAATTCTTGATCAAGATGCAACCAATGTTTTATTTCAATTTTGAAATAGACTATAAGGTCCGAAAAAAGGTCAACGCGAGGTTAGATTAGAAAAGTTTTAGCACCCTGAAGACATCATCAGCTCACCAATTCTGAAATGGAACGTCACGTCCTCCACAATCCAAGACAGGGACCAGTTCCTCGATTCTACGGTGTACGGAGTCCGGGTTTTGGGGTTTGTTATTTGGTCTTCGTTATAATATTGTTTAAGTCATTTCTGAAATTTTACCAGGTGTAGTTTTTAGTAAATTTTTTTTCTTGTTATTTTTATTCGAATAGAGAGTGTAATCGAGTCGAATTGTAAAGGATGGTTAATGGAACCGAGTCCCAAGACATCGTGCATTTTGATATAAAAGGAGGACGATTGTATTTAGATTAGGTAAATGAGTATAAAGTTTCAGGTAAAATTTCGAATTTCAGAAAGAAATATCCAGAAAGTAGGGTAGTGTGTCGAGTGATAAGAGAAGAAAGGGTCAAAGTTATTACAAACAACAGACCTGATAATTACACTCTATATATATATATATATAGTGTAGTACATATATGTGTGTATCCATATATGTACACATACATATATATGTACACATACATATATACGTGTGTGTATGTACGTGTATATTCATAAAAATGTTATATTACACTATATATAACGTAATATATATACACAAATATAATTCTAAAAGGACCAATACTATAATATACGTACGTACAGTTGAGATTCGACTCGAAGATTTTCTGTTCGTACTAACTAAAGTAAAGATCATTATTATCTTCTCAAAATTCGAGTATTTTTATGAGTCGTATATACAAATTAACTAATTTGAAGATGTATGTTTAATGTTTGTTTACACTTCACTTCACTTTCAACGAGTCAACATAGGTGAAGAAACACTGGGGTACCTGACGAGGTCCGGTCTTATGACCTCACCCATTCGGAAAGGGAAGAGGTCCCCTAGCAGGGTTGGGTCCATAGCTTGGGTCCAAAGGACGTAACGTCCGTCTAAGAAATGGTCGACTCGGTGTTCCCTTCGGGGATATATTCAGTAGTTAAAATAGTATATCAATAAGAATAATGTAATAATCAGTTCTAAGTTGAAGAAGGTATTAAAAGATAAGAGGAGAGAATAAAGTGTGTATGAAATATTTTAAACAGGACATACATATTAAAAGACAGAAATTGATATATATACGTAAATGTGTATATATATGTGTATGTGTGTACTACAATGGATGACACATACGTCTAAGGGAGAGATATATTGTATATAGTCTATACTTAATGTATATTGTGACACAACCAAACTGTTGTACTACAGTATAAATGATTATGACGAATCCAATAGTAACTGAAAGTAAAGACTCTTAATTTATCTGGTTCTAACCGTTAAGACTGGGTAATGGACAAAAACATTTATTTCACAATAACCTTGTATCGGTACGGGTAAATAAACGTATAACAGATATCAACGAAAGGGGGATTTTCCTTTGTAACTTATCAACGTGGTATTTCGAATACTGTGTGTTTCAGACTCTATAAACGATACCGGGAAATGTCTTTTTCAAACGACTATGGACCTTGTTTTGTTCTCCTTTACATGACGAAAAGTAAACGTATCAAGAGTTCTACGTCCACAGTATCTGTCTCACTATAAGAGGACAAGTTGAAGTGATAAATAAGTTAACATTATTTTCAGACTGTAGTCTGCGTAAATGAGTTTCCCCGTAATAAACGTTTAGTAGGAGAACAACACCTTCCGTAAGTCAGACTCAATATAACCAAAACTTTTACACCTTTTACAATATTCGTCTAGAGTCTTCCACATCTTCAACTCGAATTAGGTCTTAATAAAAGAAGGTTTCAAGAAAATTAATACCTTCCGGATTAATCGTTCGATTTAGTATCGTGCTTCTTACACAAACGAAACGTTTTAGTTTAGTCAATGTGTTAAATACAAGGGACGTCGACGATGAAGGGTAAAAATATCTTCGTCGAGGTAAGGTCGACACCCACACTCGTCGAGACAGAGGACGAGTAAGTCTCACCTCTACAAAGTATGGGTTTATATACCTACGGTTCTTGGTTTTGAACATTCGTTGAAAGAAAATTTTTTCCATGGTCATCTAACCTCGACTTTTTTTTACTTTTACATTATATCACGTACAAAAACTTTCGGATTCCTTTATATCATTATATTTAAAAACACATATTTGTATAGTTAAAGTTCTAAATAAGATAATTGAACCCTAAACTTAATAAAACTATAAAAAGATGTAGAATTACACTATGTAATTTAATGATACCGTAAATTAATACTGTTTAAAATTTTTATATTTGTAACTTCTTATTATAAAAAGAAGAAATATTGTATTGGAATCCATTGATTTCTCTTTTATATGGAGTAAAATAAATAAATAAATTTTTTAATTAAATAAATAAAATTAACCTCCGATTAATGAAATGTTATAACATCACCCAATACGGTAAGTAACTGTACTTAGTCGGTACCCATACGTACACAAGGGGTAGGACTTGGTGGGAGGTCGGAGGGAGGGGTAGGGTAGGTAGTCTCAGTCGGGTCACGTGGTCGGGACTCGTGGGACAGAGTACGTAGCTTTGACCTGACCGTTAGACAAAGTGTATATGTAAAAAGTTACGATAAGAGAGTTTAGTAGGGTGGGAACGGAAGAGGGTGTCTCAGGTTTTCTGACAAGATTGTAGACACAGAGAAAACGACAGAGTGTATATCCCAGTACCAATGGTAGAAAGATTTAAGGTATATATACGTAATCATATGAGATAACCACAAAAAGAAAAACCGAATGAAGTGGGACCTATTATCCGAGGTCAAAGTAGGTGGAGTAATCTTGACTAACTTTACGTAAGAAAAATTACCGACTCATTATGAGGTAACACATATACATGGTGTCGAAAGAATAGGTAAGTAGACGACTACCTGTAGATCCAACGAAGGTACAGGACCGATAACATTTGTCAAGACACTACTTGTAACCCCATGTGGACAGATAAAGTTAAGACCGAAGGATCACACATACGGTGGTCACCCTAACGACCCAGTATACCGTCAAGATAAAGGTCAAAAAATTCCTTAGAGGTTTGTCAAGAGGTNTAAGAAAAATTACCGACTCATTATGAGGTAACACATATACATGGTGTCGAAAGAATAGGTAAGTAGACGACTACCTGTAGATCCAACGAAGGTACAGGACCGATAACATTTGTCACGACACTACTTGTAACCCCATGTGGACAGATAAAGTTAAGACCGAAGGATCACACATACGGTGGTCACCCTAACGACCCAGCATACCGTCAAGATAAAGGTCAAAAAATTCCTTAGAGGTTTGTCAAGAGGTATGACCGACATGATCAACCGTAAGGGTCGTTGTCACACTCTCCCCAGAGAAGAGGTGTGCGAGATGTCGTAAGTAACAAACATCTGAAAACCTATCGTCGGTAAGACTGACCGCACTCTACCATGGTATACAGAAGAAACCTCTTTACAGATAAATCAAGAAACCGGGTAAAAAACTAACCTAGTAAATAAAAAAGACCTTAACTCGACGTCCTCGATGAACAGATAAAAACTCTAATTAAGAAACAGTCAACGAAGTAAACGATAATAAAAGAGGGTAAGACTTACGACAGAAAAGTGGAACAAATATCAAAGGAAGTAACACGTTTTCGAAAATTCAAATTAATCCAGGATAAACAAATAAAAACGAAAATGAAGGTAATGAGATCCTCCACCCAGTATCTCTTAGGACGACACTAAATACAGTCTCTCACAAAACGGATACAAAGAGAGATCTTCAAAATATCGAAGACCAGGATACAAATCTAGAAATTAGGTAAAACTCAAATAAAAACGCATACCACAATCTTTCACAAGCTGAAAGTAAGAAAATGTTCACCAACTGGTCAAAAGGGTCGTGGTGAACAATTTCTCTAACAGAAAAGAGGTAACATACGAGAACGGATGAAACAGTTTCTATTCCACAGGTATCCATACACTTAAATAGAGACCCGAAAGATAAAGCAAGGTAAGTAGATATAAAGACAGAAATACGGTCATGGTATGACAGAACTACTGACATCGAAACATTATATCAGACTTCAGTCCGTCCAACTAAGGAGGTCAAGGAAAGAAGAAAGAGTTCTAACGAAACCGATAAGCTCCAAAAAACATAAAGGTATGTTTAACACTTTAATAAACAAGATCAAGAGACTTTTTATGGCAACCATTGAACTATCCCTAACGTAACTTAGATATCTAACGGAACCCATCATATCAGTAAAAGTGAGATAACTAAGAAGGGTAGGTACCTGTACCATATATAGAGATAAATAAACACAGTAGAAACTAAAGAAAGTAGTCACAAAATATCAAAAGATATATATCCAGAAATCAAAGAAATCCATCTAAATAAGGATTCATAAAATAAGAAAAGTAACGTTACCACTTACCTCAACAAAGGAATTAAAGAAAAAGCCAAAAGAGAAACAATCACATATCCTTACGTTCCCTAAAGACACATAATTAAAATATAGGACGTTGAAATGATATAAGTGACTAATCGAGATCATTAAAAGACCACCACAGAAATCCCAAAAGATACATCTCCTAGTACAGTAAACGTTTGTCACTCACAAAATGAAGAATAAAAGGTTAGACTTAAGGAAAATAAAGAAAAAGAAGAGACTAACGACACCGATTTTGAAGGTTTTGATACAACTTATCATCACCACTCTCACTCGTAGGAACAGAACAAGGACTGAAATCCCCTTTACGAAAGATAAAAAGTGGTAACTCCTATTGCAAACGACGTCCAAACAGTATATACCGAAAATAATACAACTCCACACAAAGAAGATACGGACGAAAGACCTCCAAAAAAAGAAAAAAATTTAATAGTATTACCTACAACTTAAAACAGTTTCCGAAAGAGACGTCGAAGGGACCATCGAGTCTCTCATTTTTAAGACGGATGTTACACCCTCTGGACCCGAGCTATGGACCCAACCCTTCTAGGGGACCTCTTCCTTTACCGTTGGGTGAGACCATGAGAACGGACCTTTTTAGGTACCTGTCTCCTCGGACCATCCGACGTGAGGTACCCCAACGTTTCTCAGTCCGTACTGGTTCGTTAAAGTATGTAACTCTATTAGTATACCAAAAATAGAAAGTTAAACAATTACACCACATAATGTAACTAACTAAACACCTATAACTTCTTAGGAACGTAGGGACCCTATTTCGGGTGAACCAGTACTACATACTAGAAAAAGTATACAACAACCTAAGACAAACGATCTTAAACCAATTCCTAAAAACGTAGATACAAGTAGTCACTATAACCGACATCAAAAGAAAAAAACCACCGTAGAAACAGACCAAAACCATAATCCCACTAACACCGGAGTATCTTACTCAAACCTTCAAATGGAAGGAGAAGTTAAAAGACCTTCTTAAACTCATTCTATCCACAATCGAGAAGAGATTTAAAAACCACGTTAAGTCGACACTTCGGTAAACCAGGACCCGAAAACAAACGACCTTCTAAAGACTAATGTCAAAACTAAAGGCACGAACACTACCCAGACAATTGTAAAAGATAAAGAAGGACCAAGTCAAAACCTTTCAACATGAAAAGATTCTTAAACAGGTAAAGAAGGTTCAACAGGTGAAATAACCGTATAGTAACGACTATCATCAGAAAATACTAGGAAACATAAAAACACAACAGACAACACTAAAGAGGTAAACGTAAAGATTAAAACAACTAAACTAAGAAGAGGGAAACAAAGAACTACTCAGACCGATCATCAAACAGATAAAATAAATGAGTTTCTTGGTCGAAAATCGAAACAACTGAAAACGATACCGGAGGAAACAAAGAAAAAGTAAATAAAGACGGGATTAAAAATACTAAAGAAAGGAAGATGATTGGGACCCCAAGGAGTAAAGAAGGAAAAGATCAACGAGATCCACATCTCAATCCAATAAATAAACTCAAAAGAGGATAAAGAACCCCATTCGAACATAACGATACTTGGAAGGGGAATCGTGAGAAAAATGACTCAAGGTATCCAAAACACAAAACAAAGATACGTATAAAACTAAAGAAAAACTAAAGAAGACACTAAACAACCGATAAGTCTTCGTACAACAAATCGGAGGTATACAAACATAAAAATTATCAAAAAAGGGGACATCAACTGTAGATTAGAATGACGGAACACTAGTCTTTTCTACGAACCTTAGTAAAGTTAAAAAAACTTAAATGGTTCCGATCTAAATACCGGGTCCTACACTAGATAGGACCTCTTCGAAGGTACACGTGAACTCTTTTTTCTGCTTTAAGTAACAAAACCCCACTTTACAGGATATCTATAGTTATTTCAGATTGACCAGGGAACATAGTAAATTTCAAACAGAAAGGAACGATTATTAAACAAGTCGACTAGATAGGTATCCACACTCAAACCATAATTTCTGAGGGTGATAATAACACAAAGACAAGTAAATGAACAAGTATGAACAATCGTAAACGGAATGTATAACACCACGAGGATACATCCACGTGTATATAAATATTAAGAATATAGAAAAAGAATCTAACTAGGAAACTAGTAATACATTACAGAAAACAGAGAAAAGTGTCGGAAATAAAGTTTCAGAGAAAATAGACCATACTCATAACGATGAGGACGAAAGAAAACCAGAGATAAACGTACTTTATATAAAAAAGGTCGGGAAGTGAAAGTCAGACGTACACAGGGAACAAACTCCACCCGGAGAACATTCGTTGTATATACTCCCAGAACAAAAACATAGGTAAGTCGGTCAGAAACAGAAAACCAACCCCGTAAGTTGGGTAAATGTAAATTCCATTAATAACTATTCATACTAGGACAACGGTAAATGAAACAACAAAACCCAAGCTCAAATAAGTAACAAAGACACAAAGGACAGATCTCTTCTAGGAAATCGTAAACAACTTCTCGACCAAACCACCACGACTTAAGAGAGTCGAAAACGAACAGACATCTCGAAAACTAAAGAGGAAGTATAAATTTACTCTAGGAACGACTCATGTCATTAGAGCCAACATCTAAAAAGAGAAAGTAGTGAAATTCATACGGGACGGTAAGGGAAGACAGGACTTCTCAAAGATATCTTTCTAGTCGACAATAGGAACACCCTTAGGGGAACACACTATAAACAACAAAAAGGGAACGACGAAAATTATAAACAAGAAACACAAACTAGAAACAATTAAGCTAATTACACACAGAACCCCACAAAACGGAACTCAAATAGGGTAAACCCTATTTAGAGAGACCTAAAGAACCTGAACTTACCGATAAAGGAAGGGGTAAAATCACTTCAAAAGTTGGTAATAGAGAAGTTCATAAAAGAGTACCGGAAAGAAAAACAGAAGAAGAAGACCCTAAGGATACTAAGCTTAAAACCCTGTAAACTGTAACAGGGTCTCCAGAGACTCCAAAAGGAGTAAAGAAAATTAAGAAAAAGGAAAAAAGGAAAGACAATGTAAATAAAGGTGGTAAGATAGAGGATGGAGTGAATAGGATAAAGACGGAGTCAATAAGATGATAACCAAGGGAGGTCTCACTAAAACTATAGTCAATAACGTAATAAGTAATAACTAACTGAGGAAAAATAAAGAAGATTCAGGAACAATTTGTAAAGAACGTAGAAGAGTTAAGAACAAGGTCTGATAGACATTGAGGCAAAACAAAAGCACTAAAACCTAGTAAAAATGATAGTAATAAAACTTAAACAAAAGTCCATCTTAGGGATAGAGGAGGAGAAAACAAACCAAACTACCCGTAAATAGTACAAGGAAATGGACGACTTATAAAGAAACGGAAAAGAAGAACAAATCTAACGACACAAACCCCACCGGAAAGACATACGACCTTCAAAAACCAAGGAGAAATAACACTTCCAAGGAGGGACACCCACCCCAACCTGTTCACCGAACAGTTCCAAAGGACCAATCCCTTCGAACGTAGTCACAAGACTACACACCTCGACGTAGAGAAGAGAGACCTCACGTTACTTCACAGGTCATCACTCAAAACTCCAGAGATACCCAAACCCGTCGGACATATAATTACGAGTCCCGAGAAAAGGATACAACGACCTCTTAATCTTACCATATAGAACGAGACCTTAAACAACCGAGAATCCACCTCGAACCAAAGTCACATCCATACCTCCGAAAACCTACTCGAGAACAGATAATTAAAAGGGACCTCAGTCCTCAAAAGACCACAAGAGTCTAAGACCTAAATTCGGAGGACGGAGACCAAAAGTCAGAATAAGAATGTCATCGGAGTTCTGAAGAGGTAGGGATGTCGTGGCTACTATTTGTAGATCCAATTACCTCTCTTCGAAGAGGTATCACTCCCTGTGGGTCTCTCCACACGTCTCAAAGTACCTCTTCTCTTCTCCTTCTTCCCTCTATCTCCACTGGTCCTCCTCTTCTCCCCCTTAGTTTTCCCCTCTCTCGTCAGATCGGTCATTAGTTTAGGGATACACGAGAGGTGTCGGACCTTGTGGGTCTCTCCAAGTACCTCAATGTATCTCTTCTCTTCTCCCTCCTTCCCCTATCTCCACTGGTCCTTCTCTTCTCCCCCTCAGTTTTTCTCTCTCTCTCTAAAATCGGTCATTAGTCAAGGGATTCACAAGAGGTGTTGGGCCTTGTGTGTCTCTCTAAGTGTCTCAACCCATCTCTTCTCTTCAGCCTTCCTCCTCTATCTCCACTGGACCCGTTCTTTTTCCTCTCAGCTTTCCCCCTCTCCCGTTAGTCCGGTCATTAGTGTGGATTCATTTTTACCCATGACTTCTAACCTAAGAATTTCCATGTTTTAACCATTGTTTATGGTTTTTCGTTTTTAATTTTTAGATCTCATCTCCAATCTGAGAGTTTTTTTTTAAAAAAATTTTTTAGTGTTTTTAATAATTTTTATATATACTTTAAACGAAATTTTTATCCCAGAAAAAAATTTCACCCAATATTTTTACTTTTAATTTCCTGATTATTTCCTGAATTTTCAATTTTAAAAAATTTTTAATTTTTTTTACTATATCATTTTATCTAGATCCTTAAAGAGACCTCGACAACGTCCGTCACGCCCCAGTCAAGTCAAAGTCTATCAAGGAACGAGGTCGAATATGAAGAAGAATTCCAGATATCCAGGGAAGGTTACATAAGTCACGATTGATATCCCAAAATTAGACAACTTTGACAGTGAAGGTCTCACCAAGGGAGAAGAGACAAATAAAACCGAAGCAGACAAACGTCCAGAGAAGTCACAGATTAAAGGTGGGACTGTGTTCCCCCACTTCCACCAGTGAATGAATCCGAGTGAACAAGTCAACGCGACACTCCTTCCTCCTTGTGACGTTTGTTTATAGTGACCACACACACCCCTCACGAGTGTCACGGACCCGGTGTGATCCAAACGGGGGTGAGTACCGAAAGGGCCAGATGTGACGAGTCAGAGGTCCAACGAGACGTCCCCTTGACAGATTTCGCCCAGAACCCAAAGCACGTGAAGGGTCTAGATTCGGGGAGTCCAAGTTCAAGAGTCCATGAGGTGTTTCCGTGTCTGAGACAACACGGACGCAAAACACGGGAAGGGTCCAGACTCGTCGAGTCCGGTGGTCCACGAACCACTCGTGTGTGACGGGTCCACCCGTCACGTAGAATAGCGGAGGGGGTAGGGTCGGTGAACCAAAGGACCCACGTGTCGTCCTGACGGTAGAGTCCACACGACCCACAGAGGAGACCCCTCGACTGGAGACCAACACTGGGAGGACCGTCCACAGTTGGTAGGTCCTAGGGTCCTTCTGAACCACTCGTTGACCCTCGGACGAGTGTTAAACCATCTCCTACGGCAGAGACCCCGGCTCTAATGGGGAAAGACCGAGACGGAGAGACGGAGACCTCCCGCCCCCGAC
>SJYO01051103.1:232059-464666 GCA_006410555.1 Capra ibex
TGCCACCCTCACGCCCCTCTTACCCGGTCAGGCGTCGACCGATCGAGAGGAGACCATAAACGAGTCAGGAAACAAGAGACTCGTCTGGTCGTAACGGTCCAATCTCGAAAAGTACCCTTACAAGAGAGACAGAGAGAAAAAAATTAGAGAGAGAGACCGATAGGGTGTCAAACCCAACGATAGAGTCAATCGAGGGAGTCTAACAGGAGTCCCGTAAGTCCGAGTCAGGAATGGGATTCGTACGTTGACCGCGGAGGAACAAGTCTGGGGCGAACGACCACTGTCTGTGTTCGTAGACCCGATCAATAGGTGACCCTCAACACCAATCCACCTATTAGACACCCAAAATAAATAAATAAAAAGGAGGGTCAATACAACGGTAGACTCTAAGGTTTTGAGGGGTGTCTGGGCTGCCACTTTCCCAAAGGACCATAAACCTTTGGAGGAGAAAGTGCTGAGGGAGGGACCCTACCCAGAGGTAGAGATTGAGAAAACAGAAAATATAAAACAGGATGAAGGAAAACTTCTGTTACCCGACGTAAAGACCCACGGACCACAGGTGACGGTCGAAAGTCTTCAACAAAACACCTTAAACGAGTCGTAAGTTTACTAGAAAACTACTTAAACACCCCCTCTTTCACCAGAGGGGTAGGATAAGGAGGCGGTAGAATCCTGGTGAGGAGTAAAATTTCTCTGTTGGTCGTAGAATAATTATTCAATCGTTTATTGGAGTGAACTGTAAAAAAAGTTATTTAACGTAACTGAAATAGTGTGACTTCGTATATAGAGACGTTATAGATTCCTTACTTAAAACCAAGTTGGAAAAGAAAAAATGAATCACTTTATAATCAAAAAACGATTTTTATCAACCGAATTATTTAGAGATCGTTAACCAGAACAAAGATAAAAGATAAAATAGTTGGTAAAATAACATAATGACACGGTAAATAAGACTATATATCGTGTCACTATAATTTGTCAGGGTCTTAACATTCTTATACTTAAGAACGACTCATTTTCATTCTGTATTCTTGACGTGTATTACTTTATATTCATGTTAATGTATCATCGAACCTATTATTTACATTTCATAGGAACAAGTATCTCGTTTTAAGACTTTAGAGAAAGTAATTGAAAAAGATACACAACTCTTCAATCTACTCTAAAATCGGTTTTAATAAAAAGTACGTAATCGTGTTCGTGTAAAGTGTAAAAAATAACAATATGTAAACGATTAAACGTAGAGTATAAAGATTTAAAGACGCAAATGACACCATTCCCATATATAAATTCCTATAATGTCTAACTAAAACTTTTCCTGTTTCTTTATTTTCCCCTTGTATATTAGTGTATTATAATAAACTTTTAGATTAGTTAAACCTAAACATGTAATCGTATTTTTAAAAACGTACACCGTTAATGGAAACTTGACTATATAAGTAAATTTTAAATTAATGTCTTTCATAAGTACACCGTACGGAATCTTACGGTAATCGTGGTCAACTCCTTCACAAGGACCAGAAGAGAGGTATAGACTCAACACGTCCTTCACCATATATATGTTTATCCTATTTATAAACTCTTCTTATGGATCGTCATCCTTTTGAAATCACCATAACTAAGTATAAAGTATTTTCATATAGGACTGTTAACATAGTGTTTTCAATTTTTATAATGTAAAGGAACCAAGTTACTAACAAATTTTTGTAAGGTATAATAAAGGGGACTTTTAAATCCCAAATAAACCCATAATCTTCGACACCTTTTAGGATTAAGTTCTAAAAGATATAAACAAAACAAAACGAAACGAAATAAAATTAAATGGGAAGTATGAGGTTTAAGTGAATTAGTAATTCAGAAAAACATTTACTGTCGAGAACTGTATGAGACCTTGTTTACAAGGTTTTTGTGTAACCCCTTATACCTTTATACAGAAACTTTTTTGTCAACTTTTGTGTGTACTTTTAAACGTTTCTAGTACCCCACGACCGGTCAGAAAGGGTTTAAGTAATTATCGACCACAGTTAAGCAATAACTAAGTCCACAGGAGACCAATTCTCCATTGGTACGTTTTCTTCTACGAGTCTCCCTCGACCCTTGTATTGTCACTGAGA
Organism: Capra ibex; assembly: GCA_006410555.1. NCBI lineage: Eukaryota > Metazoa > Chordata > Mammalia > Artiodactyla > Bovidae > Capra > Capra ibex. The sequence continues at coordinate 234,174 of SJYO01051103.1, forward strand.
GTCCGAAGAATCTACCAATGAAATGTTGACCGTCCATGTAAAGTTCCTTACGGGATAACAGGAGATACTATGAGACCCTTAAAGATTGACGATTCTTGGTGCACGAAGGATTTCTGACATAGAGAACAATGTGGACTTCGACCCCGAGAGGTAATGTGGTAAATTGTCATTTTTCTATTTTGTGTGAAGAAGAGTTTGGACCCCCAAAACCGGGTAATCATTAATTTAAATTTTTTTATATACCTCTACTAATTATGTACACAGGTTGGGACAAAATTTCGACCTCTGACTTTTTTTACTATTTTCGGAGTTTTCTCATTGTCTAATTACATTCTACACCAGTATCCTTGTTCGTTGGTGTTATGTTAGACTATTTGCGACATGATGCCTTTATTAACTTCACAGGATCCTTTTGTCCGCCTCTTCCGTTACCGTGGGGTGAGGTCATGAGAACGGACCTTTTAGGGCACCTACCTCCTCGGACCACCCGACGTCAGGTACCCCAGCGATTCTCAGTCTGTACTGACTCGCTGAAGTGAAAGTGAAAAGTGAAAGTACGTGACCTCTTCCTTTACCGTTGGGTGAGGTCACAAGAATGGACCTCTTAGGGTCCCCCTCGGACCACCCGACGGTAGATACCCCAGCATGTCTCAGCCTGTGCTGACTCACTGAATCGTCGTCGTCGTCGTCCTTTTGTTCGTACTCCCTTTCTATGTAAGGTACATGCCTTTTACCTCCCTCTTCGACCGATTCTAAAGTGGTTCATCCTCTGTAAAGTTTACTTCATTACACTTCTTATTTTATTAAATTACCTTTAATAAACTATTACTCTGTTTGTTAAGTGAGGTACTTTGTCTTTTTACCTGAGTCCTTCGGTCTAGAAATTCTACACAGCGTCTGATGATCCTTTTTAAGAGACTCTAGTACCACGGTAAATACAGATAGACACTGGAACTCGCGATCAACGATGACTACATAAGTGAGTCGTTTACAAAAGTTCTTAAATATTACACTTCCCGTATAATAATTCATATTCCGTATATAAACATTTGTGTGTTTGGATTTCGAATTCGAAGATTTTCATAGTACGTTTTTTACTTTTATCCGTTAATTTGATGAATAAAAAATTTACATACGTTTTACGACGGACTGAACCACAACTCAACAACACAAATACTTCTCAAACGGTACACCTCTATCTCACCCCTTGTTTTGTACTTTTGTAAGTTTAGTAACGGGGACTATCAAATGTCGACGTCTGTCTGAAACTTTTCCGAGTTTCCGAGTTGACACCTTCTAATATACAGTAGGGTACGGTTCAAAACTCGTCATCGATACAGATGGAAGGTCCTTCCGATCAGGTGGGAGGAGGTGTGTGTACGTGTGTAAATAAAAGTAGGTCTCTAGTCTCTACTAAAAACTTGAAAAGAATGGAAGAACATAAAGAAATTTCTTTTTTCAGGAGTTAAAGAATTATTTGTGGATGATTATTTAATTCTTCCGTCTACATGGTCACTGCAAGTTTTTGATGACTAAGGTGATTTTGCTCTCATAGACTATGTAGCACTGACTAAAACTAATATTTAAACGTTTTCTGTCACCTTTGTTACTTGCGTCGAAGATGTAACTTAAGTTCACCCTTTTGTCTACTTTACTATTAAATAGTGGTCTACCTTAACAATTTTTATGTCTGACCTTTCAACAATTTTTAAACGGAACGTAATGCATAACTGTTCGTAAAGATCCAGAGTTGTGAGATATACAAGGTGTAACATGTGCAAGCAAGGTTACCATGACAATTAATGACTTTACAACTAAAAAAAAAAGATGGAACTAAATGAGAACTAAATGTTTCCACACTGATGGGAGAGGTCGTGGAAAGTAGTGTAAGAAAGTCTGTCATAAGAATATTCTACGTCCCTAGGTAAGACTTGTGGACTCTGTATCAAGGTCTCGTCGACAACGAACAATTTAGAGTAAAACAAAAGATTAATAATTTAAAGTTTCAATTTTCATCCGACAACGTAAAGATTTGTTATAAGACGATTGTGTAAGTCCTTGCGTATGTGTCCTACTATCCAAAGATAAGGGTAGTCCGAAGATTACTAGAGAAAAACACGAGTGACACCAGAATCGGTCACAGTGATATCTCACCAGGTATGAATGAATGGATATATCATAACCCAGGAAATCGTCCTTTCCTGATATAGTAACAATTTAAGTATTATCGTTTCTTTCTATCAATCTTTATACGGAACCTCAAGTCGTTATTTTATAAAATTATTTTTCATAGTGTTAGGAAGACGGAGTTATTAGAATTTTATTTATGTCAAGTTCTTATAGTCTACTAGTCTATACTTTAAAACTGAGATGTTCATGTTTGTCAAGACTAATCATTCTGGACTTCACAACATTTGATTCTACTTTAAATGTTTATTTAATTCTAAAAGTTTCTTTATTTATGTCTATATGGAGCCCTTATAAAGTCCAAGTTAAGGTCTGACGGTATTATTTCACTCAGTGTTCTTAAAAAAAACAAGGGGTTACGTACATCTTTAACATAAATGGAATACGATAGTAGATAGTTCACACGTTATCGAAATACGGATTTTCTTTTTTATGTACGGGATTAACTTTTACAAAACTAAGGGTTTTAAGATTGGGAGTAGACTCGGAAGTCGTTCAGTATTAGGAAAACGACGACCACCTAGAACGGTGGTGCAACCACCGACGACTAAGAAATCCCACCACCAACGACTTCATCCCCATCGTTAAAGAATTTTATTCTGTTATTACAATCCGTGTAACTAACCGAGAAGGAAAGTACTTACTGAGGGAACATCGTACGTTACGACAAACTATCGTAAAGTGGGTGTCATCTTGTAGAAAGGTAACCTTTTCCTTTACCGTTGGGTGAGGTCACAAGAATGGACCTCTTAGGGTCCCTCCCTCTCGGACCACCCGTCGACAGATACCCCAGCGTGTCTCAGCCTGTGCTGACTTCACTGAATCGTCGTCGTCGTGTAGAAAGGTTTAACCTCAGTTAGGAGAGTTTGGGATAACGACAAAATAGTTAAGTCAAATACATTATAAGATTTAGGAGACAACAGTAAAGTCAATAAAAGTGTAGAAGTGGTCCATCTAAAGTAGAGTTCTTTGGCGAAGGAAACAAGTCGGTATTCCTTCGTCGAGTCAAGAAATAACACTCTAATGTGTGGAGTCAGTGTAGAAGTCCAAGGTGAAGATTGAGATCAAGAGAACGAGCAAGACGGTGTAGAAATCAATAAAGGAGGTGACTTTAGAACTTGAAGGACTTCAGTAGGTGCTCCCAACATTAGTTGAAGAAGATTTGAGAACAATTACAACTATAAAACTACTGGGTACTTACACAAATAACCGTAGAACTTACCACTTAGGAAGGGTTTTTCCGAGTCACCTGAAAAGGGTCTAGGTAGTCTCCTTAGAGTTCGATACCGTCGGAGTGTTTTACACAAAGAATGTATTATTCTGAACTTTCGGTTTTAATGAGGAACTAGGTACCCGACGTCTTATCTACAATAGAAACGTCGCACTTTTGTTATAATTAGAATACATGTAACGGTGGTCCCGAGAACTCACTGGTACGTGTAACAGTTACTCGTCAATATCAAACTTTTTAGAAAAAAGAAAAAAAAAGACTCGTCTCCCAGAACTATCACCCGAATTTTATAAGTCATTTGTTACAATAGTTGTCTATATACAGTAGACTCAAAACAACAAGGTAAACATCTTTTGTTCGTCTCATCTAAATCGAATTAAGACTACCCGGGATCCTAAAAACCTTACCATTTGTTCAGTGGTCTACGTAATCAGGGATTGTTCTCTCCGTTGGACAGAAAACTACGAAACTTCAATCCGTAACCAAAAAGGAGAGATGAAAACGTTCAGCTCTACCGTAGAAGAAGGTTATATTCCTACAAAAAAAGATGTACCTTTAGAAAACAAGTCTCATTGGTGGAAGTAAGTACTACAATCGATCTGGACCATTGAACGACATCGAAGATGTAATCGTGAACGACGAAGTGGAACGTGAAACTACAATACCTCTACCGAAGAAAGGAATTTGGAGTACTTGGGAGGAGACGACCGAAGTTCAAGAAAGTGTCGAAGGAGTGGAGAGAGTCGGAAGTATCTTAATTTCTTTCAACTCCGGAAAGAGACTTGAACCGAAACCGGATTCCCTTACATCACCGACCAAACTAGAGAGGTCCACTGACTTTGAAAGAGGTACAGTCGTTATTCCGACAAAGGTAAAGAATAGTGAACACACAAGTGACTTTATCATCAAAGAAACTTCTTGTAATGGAAACGTAAGTGTCGAACCGATTGATCTGTATTCTCCGGATCGAAAGTCGGATAGAGTCGAAAGTTGTACCGAAGGAGTGATTCTAATTAGTAAAGATTGAAAACTAAGTTTCACTCTCTATACGTTCAGAAGTAAGTGAACTTGTCATTCTCCGGTAACATCCTAACAATTGACTGGATTAAAGTCATAAAAACACTGGGTCCCTCATTCCTCAAGGTTCCTCTCCCTCTCGCTGACCCAGTCACCTTGTCAGTTTTGTGTGTACGAATTTCTAACAAACAGAAAAATATAACCACGGTAAGTACCATGGGACTTTGTTAACGTTATCACTGAATTTTCTAGTGACTAGTGTCTAGTGGTACTAGTATTATTTCTCCTTCGAACTCTATAACATTCTTAATAATTTTATAATGTGTGTCTACACTCGATCACAATCTTTTAACTGTGACTATCCGAACGAGTTACGTTCCGAAGATAGTTGGAACTTAAACATTTTTAGTGTTATAGATACTTGTGTTATTTTAGCTCCACACGGATACGTTTGTTCAATTATATATATCTTATTACCGATTCTGGACGTTACCAATTTAGAAACATCAATCTCTACTTTAAGAGGAGAGTATGATCGAGATACTCAAGTTCGTATAATACATTCGTAGATTCGTTGACAAAAAATTTAGACATTTACCCTTATTATTTTAATATTAAAGTTTCCAAAATCACTAATTTAATATATTATAAATATCTCGTTAAATAAAGTTACGAACCAATTATTATATATGAAACATATAAGTTAAAAAACAACGACAAAAAGTCAGTAATTCAACACAGGTTGAGAAACGCTGGGACACCTGACGTCGTTTGGTCCGAAGGGACAGGAAGTGATAGAGGACCTCGAACGAGTTTGAGTATAGGTAACTCAGTCACTACGGTAGGTTGGTAGAGTAGGAGACGACGGGAGAAGAAAACGATAGTTAGAAAGGGTCGTAGTCCCGGAAAAGGTTATCAGTCGAGAATATATACATAAACTATGAAAACCAGTTTATCTTCCTCTTCCCAGTGGATTTTTCTCTTGTTATTTTTAATTGTACTTATTTTAGTCCTTTTAATTTCAGACTTTCTACTACTTGAATCTTTTATAAGACTTTATATTCTGGGTGACGGACTGTAGAATGTCCAATAATAAGTTCAGAGTGAAAGGAGTCCTCCGAAGAGAGGGGTAGTTTAAATTCTAAAACTCGAGGGTGGGGATAGGAGTGTGAGGGATAAGGTGAAAGGAAACATCAAAAAAGGTAGTCCGTCGATTTGGTTTTGGACGGGATATCGTCTCCGATTATAAACAACTTAATTACATACTTCCTCATTTACTTAATGTCTAGTTCATCTTGTTTATCCCTTATTTGAACAACGAATCCCTTTTACTATATTACCATTTACCGCTGTCTCTCGATAAGTAGAAATGTAGGTAGAAGAACGTATTATTTTAAACTTTATGCCCTCAACAGGATGTAAGTGAGGAGACAAAGTAGAAGACCTAAATTACTCAGTGAGACGGTCCAGGAAAACAACATAAAAGACAGAGGACGGGAGGTACGAAATAAAATAAAAAATTATAATTTTTTTAGAGAATTCATCCAAACAAGGAAGGTGACGGTTCAGAGAGGTTAAATTGTAGGTGTGATAACCCCTGTTATAAAAATTTGGTGTAATAGACTAATCTAATCAGGGAACAAAATTCCGGAAGTAAAAGAGAGAGAGAGAAAACCATTTAAGATTTAAGGAATCTTCCCCACGTTCAATCCTGTTTCACGTCCTAATAAGTGTATCATCTGATACTAGTTTACCAAGGTTTTATTTAAATAGGAAAACGAAACTGGTTATAAAGATTTTATTAATCCATCCAATGTGATCTTATCTTTATAGATGCATTTAGTGTGAATCATTCCTATTAACATTAAAACACTTTAACTTTAGGTGTGTGTATGTCATTAAATACTGTACTTTGTATAAAGAACGACACCTAACTCTAATTGTTTTAATGGGACTTTCCATGACCGTGTCACCAATCTGCGTACCTGAGACCTTGTGTCACTGGTCTCGTTGCTTAAGTCAAGACGTTAAATGATTAACACATTGAAACTCAGTTAATGAATTATAGAAACACGAGGTTAAGGGTAAACATTACTCCGTTTCATATCATAGATGGAAACACTAATAAAACTTCTATTTAATCAAATACAGATATTTGATATGTCTCTTCATGGACAGAGTCTCACATATAAGTTAGTCGATAAAAAAAACTCCTAAAAAGGTCATATATAAGGAGAATGAATGGGAAGGGATGGAGGGTACGAAATGACGTCGGATAAACTTAACGAACTGTAAGAAACTTACACGGTAGTTCAAATCGTGGAGTATTGAGTTTTTCGACCCTGTCCCTCTTCATTGACTAAAACGGGTCCAAGTTTCTCGGTCAATGAGACCACACAACTTCCGATTTCTAGTACGAGAATTCGTGGCGTGGTCTCACGAAAATAAATAACGGAAACGATATAGGTGGTAGTGTTTGTAGATTTGAAAGTGGTAAGAGCGAACAGACTTTAAAAGTTCATGAAGTAATATATAGACAGAAAGTATAATCTGACAGAAAGGACATGAACTTTACGAGAAGAGAGTTTTCAAAGGGACCTTTTAAGGATACGGAGTAAGATCTAAGACGAGTGTTCTTAGGGAGAGATTTTCGTTGAGAACCGTCTGTGTTAATCGGTGAAAAAGGAACATAGGCTTTCATGAAACACTAAAGGAGATTGTCATAAAGAGTTAAACACAATAGTCCGTGTTTATTTTGTATAGTATATACTTTACGGTTTTTTGGTCCAGTAACCAGTTTAAATCCCTGACGATACTTATACGGAAAACAATGAATCGTTTCAGTGTTTTTCCAACACACACACACAAATACTCTAATATATAAAATTTCCGAGTCTCTTTTTGGACTTCCTTTCTACCGTTTAAAAGAAAACACAAGGTCTAAAATTTTTATTTGTAACTCGATAACGAAACTAATTATGAATAATTCGTACTTCATTGTAGAAAACTTTTACGACGTGACAATCAGAAATAAAAGGATTTTACCCTAAGAAAACGTACGGACATAGAAAAAGAGTCCATTAACATCGCATATAGACAACAGAACCGATAGGTCACAACCTTGTGGGAAGGACAAAACCGTATTGTGAATATACAAACCCTTTACTGGAGTGAACGAAGGTACTTTCGTCTTCCTCGATATAATGGAAAAATATATATTAATGGGTTAAAACAGACCTTTTAATTCTCCTTTTAGTCTTTTCATCTCCCTATAGACAACGATGACATTTGTCGTAGATACCGGCAGTCACTGGTCATCATGACCCAGGCAACAAAAGGACATAACAAGTCGAATATGACGTGTTATTTGATACCGTCTTTAGAGGCACCGTATGTTGTTTTCGTAAACGAAGAGTGAGCACGCAACGAACAATTGACCCCGAGTCGACTAGAGCTGACACGCACCGACTTGAACCGAGGTCCGGTACGTATCGTGAATCCTAAAGAGGTATACCGAACACGAGAGACTCTATCGTCGAACGGACCACGTACGTGAAAGGTCCGTGTAACGTTCGGAAACGAGATAGTACGGGTGATTATAGGTTAACCTATGTCGTTCAGTGTGCCGGTTCGGGTTTCAGTCCTCCGGTCCTTTATGTGAAAAAACTGGTTCTCTGATACCCTTCCTACACTTACATATTACGATCATCTTCCCTTACCTTTTAACTCTCGTCTTATATTAGACGGTGTGTAGGATTCGCTACACAGGTACCGACTTAGAAGTAACTAGGAATTAAGGGAGATAAAGAAACCCCTCAAAAAGATCAGAAGGACGACTAAGTCACTCGATGAAACTATAGGAAGGCGTTTGTCACTGTAAAGTTTTCATTCTGTAGCACATCCGTACACCCTCTCAGAAACCCAAGCTTCCTTCTAGGAGGTTTCTATAGTCCTCTGGTACCGGATGGGACATAGAATCATTTAGGTTTAAAACTAAGTACTCAGAAGAGAAACTATGTATCTGAAAGGATAGTCTATAAAACAATCTCTATTATAACTAGTAACATATCCCAACTAATATATATATACACACACACATACACACAAACACACACACACACACATATGTATATATATATATAATAAAAATCCTCACATTAAATTTTTATTATTTATAGAAATAATCCTACATTGATAAGGAAAAATAAGGTTTAAAGATCAAACGTCATAGAACATTTGGTTTTAAAAGCGATTTTGTGAGTGAAAGCATTTATACTTAACCTTCACTACCATACATGCGAAAAATCAACGAAGAAAAAGATAATTTTTGGTCTAAACTACCTTCAGTCCACTCCACCAGAGGTTTAAGAATGTGACCATTCATACTTCATTAACTCAACTCAAAGTTTGTCAGTCGTCATTGACCCAAAACATTTAATTATAATCAATTATGGTTATCCGAATTATAAACTTTCTCATGAAGAAGTGAACTCCCGTCTTTGTATCTTTCTTTCGATCAATTGGTGTTTTATACTTTGGTTCTATACCTTACTTCTTTTAAAGGTCATATATATACCCTTTTTGTCTATTCGGACTACTAGTCACGGACACTTAAAAAGAGTCACGAGACGGCATTCCGACCTTTAAACTCGTGCGTCGCATCGCGTGGACGCGTAGACACTGACGATCTCCCGTAACCCACTTTCGTGATGACAGATAGGTTTTTCTTTTATCGTAAAATTTCATGGAATATTACGTGTTATTACTCAACTATAGTAATGTTCGATTATCCGAGGTAATGTCATATGTCACGGTGAGACCCCAGGTCGGCTATCAGGAGAAAAAAGTGAGGTCTAATTGAGACGATGATAACACAGGGAGAGAAAAATGACAGTCACACACCTAGATGTCGAGAAACACACAAATTAAAACAGAAATTTTTGTTGTTGTTGTTGTTGTTGTTTTGTGGACCACTTAAGACTAGATCTAACTACAATCCATAAGTTTTTCATTCACATTTTAGTTACGAAACATTCGAGACCCTTCCTTATAACTGATTGACCACTCCTCGACGTAGTGACTCTCAGGACAAGTCACCGGGTTCGAGTACAGTGGTAGACGGTGTTTTGTCATGACAAAGAAGTTTTCCGTTAATAAAAAGGGATTTAGTCATTAAGAAACACCGTCCAATCCACTACCTTCGATACAATGACTTCCAAATTCGAATCGACTTATATTGTCTTTTGAATCTCAGTTAATTTATACCACGGAGTCGGTATTTTAATTTTCTACGAACGTTGAAACTTCTTTTCGATACTGTTTGGATCTGTCGTACAATTTTTCGTCTTTATAGTAAAACGTATTTTTCTAAGTATATCAGTTTCGGTATCAAGAAGGTCATCAGTACTTGACCTGGTATTTCACTCTCAACCTGGTATTTCTTGACTACAAAAGTTTAACACCACGATCCCTTCTGAGCTCTCAGGGAACCTGACGTTTCTCGAGTTTGGTCAGTTAGAATTTCCTTTATTTGGGACTCAAAAGTAACCTTCCTGACTACAACTTCGATTTCGAAGTTATGGAGCCAATGGACTACACTTCTCGACTGAGTAACCTTTTCTGGGACTTCGACCCTTTCTGACTCCTGTCCTTCTCTTCCCTCACTGTCTACTACTCCACCAACCTACGGTAGTGACTGACTTACCTGTACTCAAACTCGTTCGAGGCTCTCTATTACTTCCTGTCCCTTCCGACCGACGTCCGGTACCCCAGCGTTTCTCAGTCTGTGCTGAATCACTGAACTTTTCTTACTGTTGTTTGTTCCATCCTAAAGAGATAGACAGTTCTTTCCATTCAATTCCTCACACATGTACACTTGAGTGGAGTCATCACAGACTGAGAAACGTTGGGATACTTGATATCGGGAGGTCCGAGGAGACTGGTACCTTAAGAGGTCCGTGCTTATAACTTCACCCAACGGTAAAGGAAGAGGTCCCCTAGAAGGACTGGGTCCCTAGTTTAGGAGTTGAGGACACGGAGGACGTAACCGTCCGTCTAAGAAATGTGATCGTGGTGGACCCTTCGAGTATACATTGATATATACAATGATATATTGATGTATGTATATATCTTCCTCACCCGAAGGGTCAACCGAGTCTAATATTTCTTATACGAACGTTACACCCTCTAGACTCAAGTTAGGGACCTAACCCGTCTAGTGGACCTCTTCCCCTACCGATGAGTGAGGTCATATGAACGGACCTCTTGAGGTACCTCTCTCCTCGGAGTGTCCGATGTCAAGTACCACAGGGTTTCTCAGTCTGTGTTGACTCGTTGATTGTGTGTGTGTGTATGTGTGTTCCTCATCTGGGAGGATTGAAGAAAAAAAAAAAAAAGGATTGAAGATGAATGTAGTGTAACAGACTTTAAATCAGGAGACCGGTTACGACGGAAGCTCCGTGATAGAATTAACCTATATGACTGTGAGTTGATTTATCATTCCTTATTCTCTATTTACCTATATCATCCACTAATCGTGTAATCAGTGTGAAGTTTAGGTTGTTGTTGTCAGGACCTTTGATTACCATTTTCTTATGGAACATACTTCTTTCTGTTTACATCGCTCACTAACCTTACATTAGAGTAAATTATTCTTAGTATCTAATGAGGTCCACTGACACCTAGTCTCATGAAACTTGACAGTTTCTTATTAATATGATATGTCTCAATTTGTCTGTTTCTTCTGAAACAAGTACTCTTAATGTCATTTCCTCTCTCGAACTCGATTTGAGGTGACTCTATTTTCTACCCTCTACAAAATTTGTGACACACGACGATGACGACGATTCAGCACAGGCTGAGACACGCTGGGGTATCTACCGTCGGTGGTCCGAGGGGACAGGGACCCTAAGAGGTCCGTTCTTGTGACCTCACCCAACGGTAAAGGAAGAGGTTACGTACTTTCATTTTTCACCTTCACTTCAGCGAGTCAGTAGGCTGAGAAGCACTGGGGTACCTGACGTCGGGTGGTCCGAGGAGGTAGGTACCCTAAAAGGTCCGTTCTCATGCCCTCACCCAACGGTAACGGAAGAGGTCTATTTGTGACACACTAGATCACCTTTTTATGACTTGCCGTAACCTAATTCCCCTCGAACCCGTTACACTAATCGGGTAAACACACACGATTAACCAAGGATAGTTTCAATCTAGGGACGGTAGGGTGTCTCTGATTCTCTGTCCTCACGATAGAAAGAACTACTACTGTAAAGTTTCTCTACTCAGGGTCCAAGAACTCTGTAAAGATCCAACATTTTTACCGTTCTCCGACCCTCTTTTAAAAGTAGTCTCCCCTCTATGAGACGTCGAGTCCTCGAATAATACCAGTCCTTCTTTGAACAGATTCCAAATTAGTTCGACTCCCTTTACAATTCCTGGAGGACCAGTAAGAGTAACTATAACAAACCTTTACGATCTGGAACCGTTACTATTTTTTCGTCTTATTTAACTTCAGTAATTTTTTAAAAAAAAAATTAAGAGTCCTCAGTCATATAGGGGAACAACGGACATTGTATCTATGAGGGTGACAGGGAGGGGTTGGGAGGGAGAAACCTTACAGTGACGTCCACTCTAATTACGACACCTGATCAGTTACTTTTAAAATTCGTACATACAAATTATAAGACTTTCTGTGTATACTTCAGTACCATAAACTTGGTAGTAATTCTTCTTCTTTAATGTTTTGTTTTCATCCGTCTTTCCTTCACTCTAATTCACACATACTTCCTTTTCGTCAATCTGGATTCCCTTTAATATAAGTGACTTTCTTTATAGGGTAGACCGAATTAGGACCTATTAATCGGATACCATGGTCGATAAGTAGTGTCTCTCTGTCTTCTGAATATACTAAACTTTCTATTGAACTTTTGAGGTGGTTTTTAGATTGTCCTTAAGGACTTATTTTCTCATCTTCTTTATCATTTCTTCGTTATAAATTTAATTTCTGAGTCCAAGAGTCTAAATTATAAGTGGATTCATTCCTGGTCCTTCCCATTTCAGTACGGATTTGTACGGTATAACCATGGACTCTTGTAGTCTCTATGTCTCTGTTTAGAACCTTTCCATTGTCTCATTTAAGATCAATGGCTGTTTACTTTATAATCTTTTGGTTGTCTAAATTCTTCTTTTCCGTTCTTCATAAGAGAGTTTTCCTACTCTCTGTTATTAACACTTTGATTTTATAATATCGAACTATTCAATGTTTAATACTTGTGTCCGTTTGTATAAAAGTCAGACTTATTCGAATTCAAGTGAGTCTTTTTTTATAATTTCTTAAAAAATTATTTTTTCAGTTTGGTCGTTCATCTTTTTTTACAACTTGTATACTGTTTAAAAACATTTACTTAACATTTTATCAATGTTAAAACATAAAATTTTTCGTATCGATTTTAAAAGTTGACAAACGTTTTTATTAAAACAAAAAACGTAACATTTTTCATCATCTTTAAATTCATATAATTGTAAATATTAAACATTAATTCATTCTTACAAAATTTCTTATTGTTTTTAATCTTTATCTTAGGGATCGAGAGACTCGTCGTCCACCTTCGTCTTACCACCCTCCCTCCACCGTTTTAAAATAGTTCGTTGGTCTTCGGTATTCTTCATTTGTATATTAATTAGTATTATATTCATTCGTAATTTGAGTAGTGAATTTTATAACCATGCTTACTAATACAATTTTAAGTTGACGTAAAATCAACATAAGTATCTTTTAGGTCCCCTTGAATATATTTGACAATATTTTTTTAAGTCGGTCTTGAAAAAATCTAGGTTTTTAAATATAGTTTTACATTTTTAATTATTAAAAAATATATCCTTATTCTTAGTTTGATCTTTTTTGTTAACTTTATTATGATAAGTGTATATAAAAACACGAAAGAAAAATTTAAAAAAAATTCAATACTTTCATAAATGTGTAAATGTCCTCTGAACCACCTGTCTCTCGTTTCATATAAGGTGATATATAATGGTAATAAAAAAATTCATCTATTTAATTCTAAAAATCAACTTCAAAGTAATAGTTTGAGAGTTTTTAATCATTTCACTGATATCTCTTTTCATTTTCCTATATCATCTGGACCTTTTGTGGTATTTGGTTAAGTTGTATTACTTCTAAATATGTTAAAAGTGAGTTGTCATCCTATGTTTAAGATAAGTTCAAGGGTATTTGATCCTCTGTGACCTTGTATAGGTCCCTGTATCTTGTTCCACATTTTTAAAGTACCATAACTTTAGTATCTCAGATCAAAGAATAGTAACACCTTAATGTAATCTTTAGTCATAGTTTTCTAAAAACTTTTATCGGGTGATAAAAGTTCACGTTACACTGGAAATGGTTCTCTCTATAAACTAAATCGGTAACCTTCGGAGTTATTTCAAGTCAGTCAAGTCGAGTCAGTGAGTCAGCACAGACTGAGAAACGCTGGGGCACCTGACGTCGTGTGGTCCGGAGGGACAGGGAGTGATTGAGGGTCTACGACGACGACGATTCAGCGAAGTTAGCACAGGCTGAGACACGCTGGGGTATCTACCGTCGGGTGGTCCGAAGGGGCAGGGACCCTAAGAGGTCCGTTCTTGTGACCTCACCTAACGGTAAAGGAAGAGGTTACGTACTTTCACTTTTCACTTTCACTTCAGAGAGTCAGCACAGACTGAGAAACGCTGGGGTACCTGACGTCGGATGGTCCGAGGAGGTAGGTACCCTAAAAGGTCCGTTCTCATGACCTCACCCCACGGTAGCGGAAGAGGTTGGTTGAGGGCCTCAAATGAGTTTGAGTACAGGTAACTCAGCCACTACGGTAGGTTGGTAGAGTAGGAGACACCAGGGGAAGGGGAGGGTGGAAGTTAGAAAGGGTCGTAGTTCCAGAAAGTTTACTCAGTCAAGAAACGTAGTCTATGTCCCCAACTAACGTCTCTCCTTTCGAAAATTCACTCTTTAATTATTATTTATATGAAATTTTTGGGGTTCATAAAACTCTAATCTATAGGTGAAAATTCTTCACCGAAAATTCTTCGGTATTGTTCCTTTTATTCTTTTATAAACATTACCTTATTTTTATTTTTCTCTTATATAGTCTTAAAGAACATACGTCGACTTCGAAGAGTTACGTTGATTTATGTTACGCCTTAGAACTTATTCCATACTTTTGTTTATTACCTGTGGTCGTACTTTGAAACACTTTAAACTTGCTTTATACATAAAACCAATTATTTTGGCATAGTGTACAATTAAAGGATAAAACAAAACCCAAAAAATGCTATATCATAAAGAAGTATATGAGTCTTAACCTAATCTTCAAAGTTCGGAGTGAGTCAAGAAAACAGAAATTTAGTAATTCTATTATTTGAAAAATCTGAAGATCGTCAAATGAAGTACGGTCTTATACACCTTGATATAGTTTCATAACTCACTTATATTTAATCTTTAGATTGTAAGAGAGTATAAGTTAGTTTGTCCACCTTAGTTTTATAGTATTTAAAAAATCGATCCGTTTTTAAGCATTCAAAGGATTTTATGCAATTATATAATATATATGATAAATATATGTACATACGTTTTTGAAAAGATGATACGAACTATTTCCGAACTCTTTCTTGTTCGTGTGTGTTTTTTCTCTACCTCTTTAACCTTTTGTTTGATTTACTTTGCCCTCGTGACTTATACTTTATCGTTTTCACTTTGTTTGATTTATCTTCATTTTGTAATAGTATATCAGATCAACAAAAATTTGTACTGACCAGTAATCTTTGTGTAGACTTCGAAACTTCTTATAGTTGTTGATTCGTAAACATAAAAAGTTTTTAAGGTTCTATTAAGACTATAAGTAGACTTAAAATTTCACACTAATGTTCTAAAAAGATAATTTACCATCAAAATCACTATGTCAAGTCAAGTTAGCGAGTCAGAACAGACTGAGAAACGTTGGGGTACATGACGTCGTGCGGTCCGAAGGGACGCTTAAGATCATAAAAGACAACTGGTCAGTACTATGTTACCATAATTCGTCTATTATCAATGTATTAATGTTATCATCTTTTACAAATAGTCAAAAGGGTTAGTTATCGGTCTGTTTTTTATTTTCTAGTGACGTCAACGTTCGGAATTACCTTTGTACTAATTGGATTGTCATATTTTATTAATGTATGTTAAAACCCTCAATTTGTCTCACTACACCATTCACCTTCACGTATGTACGTGTATGAAAGTAGAAGGGTTGTTCAGATACAGAAAAACAATAACGTAAATTAGGTAAATATAAACTCCACTAATAGTTATATAATGGTAAAAGAATTAACAAAACCCAAACAAAGGAAAGAACAAAAAGGATGGATCTCTTCCTTCTGGGAACTCGTTCTGAGAGTAAGTCTAAACTCTCCCTTCAGTTTTCGAAAGGTCCATTCCTTTTCAATTCTCTTAAGTAGTGGTAGTTTGGTCGAAATGTTATTCACGATTTTCTTGAAGAGATCCACCCTTTGTGTTCTCTTCCTTTTCTGGATGTCTTTTATAAGTGTCTTAGGATACACTGTATTTTTATTTAGACTGTTATATAAGTTCTTATACCCCCTTTCAAAATTTTGTAACTCCTCGTATTTTCTTGTGGGTTCATTTACCTTTAATATTTTACATTACCAATCCTTTAGAGTCATTGAACCAATCGAGTTTAGTAGGAGTTTATTAGTTTTTCGGTTATGAAAGGTTAGTTGTAAGATCGTTCTCAAAAGTCCTCCTCGTTCGACTGAGTTCTTTCGTATATGTACATATTTTCCGGTCTCCGTCGAGTCCATTAAAACTTTTTGTTGTTTTATACTAAAAAAAGGACGTTTATCGTTTTAAATGACAATTTTACGGGATCACTAATTCTTTTAAACCAACAGAATTTGTAATTCTGTTGTTTATGTCGTTTCTTGGTCTTATCACTCGGATCTCTACCTAGGAGTAAGTAAATCTTTCAACTTCATATTTATTCTATTGTAATGCTTAGTCGCACCTTTCTTACCTAGTGAGTTTTTTATGTCAGTTCTAGTGACGAATAGGTTTACATTTTAAGTAATTTTACCTAAGACTGGACATCGTTTATAAACACACGTGAGTACAACACAAATGTGTACGTGCACGTGTGCATGTGTGTTTTACACAGGAAAAATAACGACTCAAAAAGTTCACAAAAGTTCCGAAATTTAGGTTAACTGTGTTAAAGATGTCTTCCAAAAAAAAGAAAATCTTTTACGGGGTTTATTGTGTTTAGTAAAATTTCAAAGTATAACGGATTAATTGTACTTTCCAAAAACATGGTGTATGGGTGTCCCTTTTCTTTTTTCTTTTTTTTTTCGTTGTCGTTGGGGGTACTTACTTCTCAATTCTCTTCGGCAATTACTTCTCTTCTACACACTTTGTGCGTTACTAGGTCTTACTTATACCTTGTGAGAGTTTAATATTTGTGTACGTAGGGTTTATTATAATCCTTTTTCAATTATTTTACAATTAGTGTTGACACTTTACTATTTAAAGACAAGAATTTAGTGGACCAACACCATGGAACCATCCGTCAACATCGTTTGATTATCAGTAGAAAATAAAGAATTTTTAATAGATGTCGTTCATAATGGTTGTATTTTTTTAACTGTATTGATTTATTATTAAGACACATCCGTACGGTACAATAAGAGATACGAAAAAAGGGGACTTGAACTTTTACAGTACTAAAATTTTTATCTACATTTAACGTTAGAAATTTATGTATTAATTATTTTACCTTTTCGACAAGTTGATTCCTTCGATCTTGCACTTATAATCTTTGAGTCAAAGTGCACCATTTCACTTTCAGGATGTATCATCATAGTTATTTGGGATTTAATCATGTGACTTTTATTCATGTTAATTCTTTTAATAGGTAATTCAAATTTTTCGTTTTAAGACTTTTTAGGTTATTTTTTACAAATATTATATTCGTCTTTTATACACTTCCTCTGTCTAATACATTTCTACATGACTATATTAAAAATTTGTTTATTACAACGTTAACCGACAAGATATAATTATGTAAATTTATAGAACTCTTACTCTTATTTTTTCATACTTAACGGACTACATTTACGTTCTCTTTTCAGGGTGAGAACACGTAAATATTAAACTTTTCATATATAGTATATTAAATATTTTCACCTTATGTGTTAAATTTTTACTAGTGTTAACATATAGTGTAATCATGTTTAATTTTATTACGTTACATAATAGTGGATGGTGAGAAACGAAGTTTACTTAGGTTTGTATAAGTCCGTATATTTCAAAGTCACGATGTCGATCTACCTGGTGGTGTTCCTTTGCCCTTTACTACCTCTTAAACCTTTATAGTTTTCATCCTCGTAGTGAGACATTTTCCGGTGTCATGGAAAAAAAACATACGGGGAATTGGACAGAGAGTGTTATCTGACTCTCGTATTACTTTCGTTCGTTCCTAACCCCCAAAAGAACGAAAATATAAGGAATTGTGAATCGTTTTTTTATACTTTTATGCATTAAGACCGTTCCAACATCCATTTTTAATTTAGTGAATGAACCAACCCTCCTTTACTGTAACCTTTTCGAGGTTCCTTTTGTTAAAACGTTATAAATAGTTGAAGTTTTCTCAGAGAAAAGATATTATTTAGGTAAAGAATTGTAGGTTAGATTTCTTTATTAGTCTTTAGGTTCGTTTTTAAAACAGTTTATACCAGTAGAGGATGTTATCATTTGTTGATCTTTGGTAGATTTACAGGTTGTGTGACTCTTTTATGACCATTTAATATCATACAGTATAATACACTAGAAGATTCATTCGCACTAGTTCGCGAAAATTACTACATCTTTTTAACGAATACTATATCGTACTAAATCAAAAAGGTCAATTTATCTTTTATTATAGTTGATACACTGATCATTAGTCTCTTCTCCTCGATTGGTTTGACGTAGGGAATTTCTCCATCTGGTTTCTAAGTAGAAATAAGAGAACAACCATAACCGTACGGAAAAAGTGCCCAAAACCTTCTGGTGCGTAATACAATACACAATACCAGTACTTCCCGTGAAATGAACAAAACTCTAGAGAAAAACTGTACCTGGCAAAAATTCCAGAAATAACTCAGACAATGGTGTAACGAAGGTAGAACACAAAACCGACGCTCCGTACACCCTAGTACACCCTCGAATCGATCGAGGGACTGGTCCCCAGTCTGGGTGTGGGGAACGTGACGTTCCACTTTGGAATTGGCGACCTGACCGTCCCTTCAAGGTACTTTGTGTAAAAAGTTTTCTATTAAAGATAAAATGAAAAGTAGCGACAATTGGAAACAAAATAATACTTTGCGAAACTAAGTTGTTTATAATGACAATAGATGTGACGTGACCAGTTTTTTCAGCAACCCCTTTGGACACACTGTCCTTTGGTAGTCTATTGTACAAACGTCAGAGAAATTGTATTTCCGGTTTCCGTACGTTTCAGTACAATTCCCGACTAGTAGAGGACACACCTGATAGTATTGCTTAAGAATGACGTAGACAATAGAGGATGATATGTGGGAAGTCAAATAAAAAACGTGACAGCAGTATTGCGAAACGGATTCGTGTTGACACCAGTACGGAAGACAAAGGATTTAAACGAACAAACGGGAAACGGACGTCGTGACTAAGAGTTGGTGCTTACGAGTCGTCTTAGTGAGACCACTTAAAAAAAAAAAAAATTCAGGTCATGTCGCAGAAAAGAGGAGTGACTCGGGGGAGGGAACCGGGACGGTCCGAGGACTACATTCACAAGAACCAACCCCGCTTCTATGGTCAAAGAATTTCGATGGGTCTTATTACTAACACTAATGCAAAGGTCAGGGTAAAGAATGGTGAAGGGGACTCGTCTAAGACTTAAAGTACAGAATAGTAGAGTATTGACACAAATGGACACTAAGACAAAGAGGGACCTTACGTGAAAGTAGGGAACAATAGAACTCAAGAATTTTAAAACAAATTTATTAGGGGGTGTTTCATTAGGGGGTGGAAGAGACTATGGAATTCCGTCTCAACCCATGGGGATGGGTTAGAAGAGGTTTCTTCGGGGTTGTATCGGTACGGTTCTTCCTAATCCAAGACATCTCCCACTTGGTCATTCCTCTATCCTCCACTGTCTCCGAGAACTGTAAACTTTCGTCCTGGTAGTGAAATTGTCTTAGGAGTTATATAACCATTTACAGTGATATCGACAGAAGGAGAGTGTGATCTGACCCTCACAGAACTTCCGTTCCTAAAACAGTACAACATAAAGAATCGTGAACCAGGTTACAGTTCTTCAAACGTCCATAAGTTCGTTAATAAAAGACTCATTTATATTCTTTATTAGTAATTAGGTCACGTACTGTTTACGGCATATATACCGTATCTTGTTTTATACCATCCCTTGACTTTCTCCGTCCAAACGATCCACTACAAAAGTAGAGTAGTGCCATTTTACCCTTCGAGCCCCGAGTGTGTCTGACAACCCCTACTCAACGATCGACACACTAGTTCAATAGATTAGAAAGATTTGAAGGTGAAGAGGATCACATTCCCATTTTTTGAACCAAAGTGTCCCAACAGACCTTGGGTTTTACACGGATCGTCTATGTCCACCAGGTACTTACAACCAACGACAGAGAGAAGAAGTGACAAATGGGATAGTATCAATTAAGAAAGAACTGTTCGATATACGAAGAACGTCCGTCTCTGTCATAGAATGAGTAACCACGATAAAGGATCATATCTTGTTACTTAATGTGTTTGGTACACTAGTTATTTATCAAAACTAATTTCTTCTTTGACGTACTCCATCTTCCAACCCAACGTAAACTTATATATCCTCCTACATCGTACTACTATTCTCCTTCATTACGATTCTTACTTTTTTCCACTTCTTATTAATTTTACACCTTTGATATCGTTACATCCGTGTTCGGGATCTTTTTTCAGTTGAGTCATTTGATCCGCTAAGTTTTTTCTCTGAATTGTCTAGAACACATAAACTACGGTATGGATACTTCAGTGATTAATACTTCAATACTTCAAAATGTGAAGTTATTTTTCAGTGCTCCTAAATGTGGATTCAAAAGTAGATTCTCAAAGGTCAAAAGCAAGAGTGTACATCTGTCAACTACCCTTGAGTCACAAGACGTACATTTATAAGTAAATTAAGTGAACAACAATCATATCATAAAGATTGAAATTGACACGGATTGAAAGGGACCAGACTTCTTACAGACAAATTTACAAAAGTCTCTTACTTAGAAGAGAGAATGTCCTACCTTCGTCATTTTCGTAGGTTGACGTGGTTCACCTCTTACCCTATGTCCGTGTTTGTGACGATACAGTCTCGTGGTCCCCGGCGGTTATGAATCCGGTTAGATATGATGTCTATTAGAACAAAGAGTCGGAAGGGACGTCAACGAAATTCTCGGTCGTACGACCTTAGGTTACTCATTCAACTGAGAAACGAGAAATGTAATAGAAAAATTTTTAACACACACCAGACAGAAGAGAAGGAAAACCAGAATTCAGAATTTCAGGTAGGACATCAAAGTCATTCTTAAGTACTCCCTCGTTTTCATTAATAGACAAAAATAATACGGTAAAAATAGATCTTTAGTTTCTTTATATAAAATAATTTAATAGATAACAGTCTTTTTTAGGTCTCTATCGTTTTAAATTTACTGGTGTAGTTATTTATCATACTTTATTCTCAAATACCATGTATATTCTCAATCATTTGACCCTCGGAGGTTTGTACTTTTGATACACTTTTAGTCCCCGTACTTCAACGTCCTACCTAATATCTCACTTTTACACCATCAACAACTCATAAATATTACTAGCCAATAATGTTACCCCCAAAAGGTCTGTCATTCCCTAACCAAGTGTCACTAATAGAGTATAGTAAAACACCCTTCCACTGAAGTTAAAGAAAGTACTAAAAGTCGCCATAAATATTCTTTATCGGATGTGATTCAAAAGGAATACAAGCACTTTATTGGATCTAAAAGTAAAAAGAATACAGTGAATGTACCAAGACAGACAAGTACCGTAAGAGTTTAAACTAGAGGTAAAATATAAATTAAACTTGAGAACCTTATTTTAACTCGACACGAGACACTCAAAAGGGACGACATCAAGTGAAATTCATTATTAAACACGATTAAGGAAAATGTAAGACATTACAAAGGACTGTCAGAACCAAAGGTTTCAACACTTAGAAATTTTTTTTTTTTTTCGACTGAAATACCTATAGAGTCATTAGCTGACTCTCCAACAAAATCTTAGAACAGTCTCTAGTAAGACTTGACCTTTGATAATTAAAACAAATCTTTTGACACACTACATTAACCTACTTTTGATCTCGACCCCTACGACCGGAACCTATAATATAAGGAATTCTCTTTTTCGAAAAATGGTGTAAAGTTTATTACCGAAAAGGGTAGTGGACTCTGGATATACTAATACATGTCCAGTAGTGTGTGGTGTCCACAAGATACTTACACACATCCGTCGATGAAAAGACTTTCGAAAAGAATGTCGTTTTCAGGAAATTTCTCTACAGACATGTATGAAATAACACGAGTCAGGGACCCACTATTGTAAATGGGGTACTTAGATTTGACAACAGTGTTTCTTTTGCCCAGGTTTTGAATATTGAGAGAGAGAGACTGGATGAGAAATTCGAACCGGAGTAAATGGATGGTGAAAACTACAGATCGCCCGTAGAGTTTTTTCTTCGGAATCAGTGTAGGACGGGCAAGGAAAGGTCCAACAAAGACAGAGTCATCTACTGAGACGTAAATGAGACACAACGAGTCCGGGTCGAAAAATTTTAACTCAATATTAACTGTATTACGATTTAATCAAAGACCACACGTTGATATTACTAATTTACCTATATGACACTTCACTAACACTTTGTCAGTGGTGTTGTTCAGCTCATTTGTAGGTAGTAGTATGTATTGTTTACTCGGAGAAAGAGTATGTTAGACCCGGGAAAAGTTTGTCGTAGTAGACAGGACCCGGGATCCCGGTCACTCCAGGGCTCCTTCGGGAAATGTTTAACAAAGAGTAAGTGGTGTCGGGGTAATCAGAGTACCCGTACTCGGGATAACCAAATGTTCGATCGACAAAACCCCTAAGTGGAGAGTCCCCTTCCAGGATTTTCAGTTACACGAATTACACACTACTCGGACAAACAGGAGTCAATCTTCGAAGTCCAAACTCAAGGAAGGACTGACACGGACCGTTACGACCCACCACCGTGAAAACCATTCTAATTCCAGAGTCGGAAAAGATTGATGAAGGTGCATAAACTCGAAAAAAGAGAAACCGGTCTATACCTAAACGAGACACTTAAAGAATCTAAAAGAGGGGTCGGGGTATCCTATCAAAAGGTATCCAAATCACATTGGTACCCTTCTCCACTGAAGCTCTGGGGAAATGGAGTGGTAGAACTCGGTCTTGGATTCCATTAGTAATATGTTTCTATCAAACTATTACCAAAGGACAGTATACACTGACGATGAACTCACACTCTAAGACGGTACTAATAAGGATTAGGTGAAGATTTTGGTATCTGACGAAAAACACATAAGTCTACCCATTTTCAATCGGACTGTGCACAGACTAATAGCACAATACCAAAATTTAAACATAAAGGAACTAATCACTATAACTCGTAGAAAAGTTCATGGAGAGTCGGTAGACATACGGAAGAAACCTTTTTTTACAAGTCTATAAGAGTAAAAAATTTAACTGAACACAAAAAAGATAACTCGACATACGTAAGAAATATGTAGTCTTTTGAAGAACATTCACGACACTGATACTCTAAAGAGTCCTTCGGGTACTCGGCACGGACCACGACCACGAAAGGTGAAGGGTAGTGTCTACCAAGGGAGTTGTGTAGGTCAAATGAGGCACAAGGCACCCGGAGACGAAACTTACCCTACAGAGTCCTCTCGGACAGTGTCCGTAGAGAAGAAGGGTGGAATGGACCTCGTCCATTACACAATGTTGTTTAAGATGACAATCGGTTACCATTTCGTCTTTACTAAAAGAGTAGGTATTTTTCCTTCGGTAGACCTACCTCTTACTTCCCTTCCTGAGGGAGGGAGTACCTCGAACCTTGGGTGACGTGACTCCGGACATTCTCTGCAGGACCACACAGTGAGTGGAGGGTGTGTAGGGGTTTACCAGAAGAATTTAAACGTTTCGTCTGTAGAAAGTAAAAGAAAAGGTTCTTTACTTCAAAATTTCCAGTTGCTATGACCTCTCTTAAATTCCCAAGAACTCATGGACGAAGAACTTTCTTCTTTTCGTCAGAATATAAAAACAGAAACCTTTATGTAAAGAACAGAAAAGAACAGAAGACATAGAGTCTACGAACTGAAGACTCGCTTGGATTCCGATTATCCCCGGTCCAATCAAGTTGTAATCTCACACACCTTTATGAAGATGAAAGAATGTCACGACTATAAAGAGGTGTTTACGACATTTAAAGATTATCTCTTCTTTTTTCGTTGTCCTCTTTCTAATGGGTCATTTTGAAGTTAATTGAAATATTTTAAGGAAAAACCATTTTCTGAACGACCATATTAACGACAAATTCTTTAAATCCTTCTCCTAGTCTTAACTTTTGTATTTATTTATTGTATAAAGTCATCTCAGACTCCATTGATTAGACATAAGGAATCGAGACACTTCGGTCTAATTTCGTTTCGGATCTCAACTGTATTAACTAGGTATTGAAACTCTATGGTGACAGCTTATAACTAGTGTAAAAAGGTCTTTTTTAGTCTAACAGAGTAGTGGTTCTTCTGATCTTACTGTTCGATCGTTATTACGGTTCAGATCTGATGACGGTTCAGGTCTGATGAAAGAGGGAAAAGAAGGAGTTTAGAAGTTGTGATGCGAGCGGCGTCAGTGAGAGACGAGTCGGAGTGTGAGTGGACTCTTGAAACACTGGACTTGAGAGTGAGTCGGTGACACTTCGGGTGTTCCTGTGTCCAAATCTGTGCACTGGTTACGGAAGGATTTAATGGGTAGTTCTCAGAGTGGGATCTTTTGGGTCTTGACGCTCCTCGTCTCTTGACTTCGGGGCGGGGCGGGGGTTTCCTTTCCCCCGCGCCTCTTGGACTCAAGTGACTCCGTCTAACTCTCCTCGTCGGGAAGGAGAGTATAGGGACCGAGTGTTGGGGTTCTTTCCGTTAGTCACGACACTTGGTTTGAGAACTTTAAACTAACCGGGGATACCATTAACCAACTTGAAACGTTTATTTCCCCATTTGTTAAGTCACGTACACTCCCGCTAGAGAGAAGGGAGAAAAAAATTACGTCAATGATTTTCTTATTACTCTTTTTTTCCCTGTCTCCCTCAACAAAAAGGGAACTCATCGGTTCGATAACACAACATATAGAAAAGAGGGAGAAGAGAGAAGGGGTCGGAGGGGATGTGTGAGAGCGAGGGTGTAATGGAGGTGTTATCTCACCGAGGGCCTCCGAATGAGAGCTGAACCCCGTCCTTACGAGACAGAGCAAACGCATGGGAGGGACAAACAGAGAAAAACAAAACTCTTCCGATTGTTCAATTGGACACGGTTAGACAAAGTGATCCCTTAACGAAACTCTAAAATTCTACCTCGCGGTCGAACCTTATTTTTGTAAGACACTGATGGAGAGACGTATCACTAAAAAGAGAACTCTTTGAGTACATCTTTACAATCAACTAGATCTTGTTCAGATTTATCATATTGTTAAAATTAAAATCTAAAGTGTATTAATATAAATGTATACTGAGAACAAACTTGATAGAAATTAAACGATAACAAATATTTATAATAAGGTTACATGGTTATAGGAAACTGAGAGAGTATACTTGTATTATGACTTAATCCAAACTCTGTTATACTTTATTAGGACACAGATTACTTGACTATTGGATCAAACCTTCTAATTTGTGTATCTAGTCATTTATTCTGTTTTATCATTAGTATTGGTGGTGCTCCCATCTTTTGTTTTAGACTTTTACAATCAGTAGACTCCTTCTCTAAAAGAAAAAAAAGGGTACATCGTAACAATTCCTTCAAAAGTATTTCTCCCTCCTGAATCTCGTCTTAGAACTACTTGATACCTTGCGGTCATCGTTTCAAATATGGTCACCAATCAGGACTACTACTCCTACTGTCTTTACCGTCCTCTTTAACCTTTTATTATGTATACGAGTTTGAATTTAGACAGTTATGATATACCTCATAAGAGTCGTATTGTATATTACCTGACATGGGACAGGTTTGGGAAGTGACCGAGGAACTACGAATACCCTATTTACCTTACACTAAAGTACACTGAGGGGTCTGGGAAGTACGTACCCTCAGACGGAGACGGGGTCTCATCATCAAACAGTATTTACCGTCGGGTGAGGTCATAACAACGGACATCTTAGGGTACCTGTCTCCTCGGACCGTTCGATGTCAGGAACCCCAACGTTCTCAACCTGTGCTGAATCATTGATTTCTCTCTGTACTTCTCATTCACCACAATGACCTACTCTTCGACTTCTTTTAAAAATTTACATTTTTGACGACATTCATTTACATTACGTTCCTTCCCCTTAACGTGAACTGAAATGGGACTCACTGAGTCTTTTACAACCATCAGTAAATTTTTCGTTGATCTTCTTTCAACTTAGTCCTTTTTCTTAGTAAAACGTAAAGATAAACTCCTTGAACGTCTTCATGGTCCATTTCTGAAGAGAGTATACGAACTATCACCCTCGGGTCTTGAGACGTCTCATTTTCATCTAAAATTTTAACTTAAAACTATTACAATCCGTATTACCACTTTCTCCTTAGGTGTTTAATAATTTTAACTGTTTTAATACCTCTTTCACCACGGTCTATGGGAAACCTGTAAAATATTACACTTGTGAAGTCAAGTCAGCCAGTCAGTACAGGTTGAGAAACGCTGGGGTACTTAGCGTCGTGTGGTCCGGAGGGACAGGTAGTGGTTGAGGGCCTCAAGTGGGTTTGAGTACACGTAGCTCAGTCACTACGGNTCTTGAGACGTCTCATTTTCATCTAAAATTTTAACTTAAAACTATTACAATCCGTATTACCACTTTCTCCTTAGGTGTTTAATAATTTTAACTGTTTTAATACCTCTTTCACCACGGTCTATGGGAAACCTGTAAAATATTACACTTGTGAAGTCAAGTCAGCCAGTCAGTACAGGTTGAGAAACGCTGGGGAACTTAACGTCGTGTGGTCCGGAGGGACAGGTAGTGGTTGAGGGCCTCAAGTGGGTTTGAGTACACGTAGCTCAGTCACTACGGTAGGTCGGTAGAGTAGGAGAGAACAGGGGAAGAGGAGGACGAGGGTTAGGGAGGGTCGTAGTGTCAGAAAAGGTTACTTAGTTGAGAAGTGTACTCCACCGGTTTCATAACCGGAGTCGTAATCAGGAAGGTTACTTGGGGGTCCTGACCAGAGGAAATCCTACCTGACCAACCTAGAGGAACGTCAGGTTCCCTGAGAGTTCTCAGAAGAGGTTGTGGTGCCAAGTTTTCGTAGTTAAGAAGCCGTGAGTCGAAAGAAGTGTCAGGTTGAGAGTGTAGGTATGTACTGGTGACCTTTTCGGTATCAGAACTGATCTGTCTGGAAACAACCGTTTCATTATAGAGACGAAAAATTATACGACAGATCCAACCAGTATTGAAAGGAAGGTTCCTCATTCACAGAAAATTAAAGTACCGACGTTAGTGGTAGACGTCACTAAAACCTCGGGGGGGCTTTTATATCAGACTGTGACAAAGGGGTAGAGAAAGGGTACTTCACTACCCTGACCTACGGTACTAGAAGTAAAAGGCTTACAACTCTGAATTCGGTTGAAAAAGTGAGAGAAAGTGAAAGTAGTTCTCCGAAAAATCGAGGAGAAGTCAAAGACGGTATTCCCACCACAGTAGACGTATAGACTCCAATAACTATCAAGAGGGTCGTTAGAACCAAGGTCGAACACGCAAAGAGTACTACATGAGACGTATCTTCAATTTATTCGTCCCACTGCTATACGTCGGAACTGCATGAGGAAAAGGATAAACCTTGGTCAGACAACGAGGTACAGGTTGTCAATCATCCACCCATATTCTCCGTCGGTCTTTCTCCGAGGAGAAAGTTCGAAAGTTCGGAGAAAGAGGAGAAAGAGGAGAAAGTTCGGAGAAGTTTCATCTTAACATATGTGTGAGTGTGCGGCGATGTGTGTAAGAAAAATACGTGGTGTGGATAAAGTGAAAGGTAAAGGGATAGGACGACTAAGAAGTATCGTGAAAGGTGGTAGTGAATAAATAAGAATTACAAATACTATTTACTGAGGGGGAATACTCTTGTCTCTGAAATAAAGTTAAGACGACATAAAGACGGGGTGTACTTTCCTAAATTTATCCCGAACAATTTTATCGACTTATATTTTATTTCCATATTTGAGTGTACCACGAATCTGTAAAACAATGTTATCACTCGTAAATTATAAACCTTTACCTCTTTTTATTTACTACGTGAAACCTAAGACCTTCCTCCTTAACAATCCTGAAAAGTCTGGGTAACGATTTTTCTACCCAGATTCTTTGGGTTAATTCAATTCTCCGTTATCAGATCTCCCTAATATCAGAGTCTCTTTTTCCTCTCACTCCCTAGACTCTTACATCCCTTTCCTCTGTTGATCACAAAACGTTCGTACTTTACCCTTTCCTTAGTACTACCACTAACGTCAATCCCTGTTCCTTAAAAGTCAAGATCCAGGACAGAATCAAGGAAAAAGGAGAGAGGAAGTCACTAAATAAAAGATAGGTGGGGACACTGAAGTCAACAGTAGGTTTCGTTTATATAACTCACGGATCGAGATTTCTTAAGTTACTTTAAATCGATAGTGGAAAAGTCATAATGCTAAACAAAATATACGTTTCCGGAGGGTGCGTTCAAAAGACTTCAGGAATCTATCGAGGTCTAAATAGTAAGGTTACGACTGGAGTCCGTAGAGTCTGAATTGAACAAGTCTTGTCTTAAGTAGTCAGGAAAGAGTTCCTTTTCGAAAACATGAAAAGGAAACGACGTCATTTCACATAACATTTAGGGCAGAGTGCACAATTTTGTTTCAGTAGTTAATGGTAAAGGAAAACCAGTGCCAGGGTAGGTCAGTGGTACAAGACATTAAGGGTAAGTCTTTATAGAAATTTTCGACCACAGGTGGGTAGGTATGACGACGGAGAAATAGAAATCGGGAATTGGATAATCTCGTCGGGAGACAAGATGAGAGGTCGACAAATACGTAGATCTGAGACCAGATGTGACACCGGTAAGGATAAAAAAGGTTTTGATGTTAGTACAGTGGTTGTGACTTGTATAGAGAACCAAGGATTAAGTGGAGTCCTAGGTCGGTACGTAGGAAAATGATCCATGACGCGTCACACGACCTCGGACTCAATCGCACGACCCTTTCCGTCAACTTTAGACGACAAGCGAGGCCCGAGGGTAGCGAAGTACCAGTAGATATTCGCGACGTGGCGGTACAAGGAAAAAGGAAGGTATGACCCAATAATGGTAGATCCTCATAAGGTCCGAAAAAGTGTCAAAGGACAAAGACAGGTATGACTAGGGCATTAGATCCTTTAGTATGGAGTCAAGTCAAGTCAGTGAGTCAGTACAGACTGAGGAACACTGGGGTACGTGACGTCGTGCGGTCCGGAGGGACAGTTAACGGTCAAGGACCTCTAATGAGTTTGAGTACAGGTAACTCAGCCACTACGGTAGGTTGGTAGAGTAGGAGACAACACGGGAAGAGGAGAACGGGAGTTAGGAAGAGTCGTAGTCTCAGTAAAATTTACTCAGTCAAGAAGCGCAGTCCACCGGTTTCATGACCGCTGCAAGTGAGAACGGTAGAGGCCAAGCTGGTGAAGGTTAAACGGAACTAAGTATCTGGATTGTAAGGTCCAAGGGTACGTCATAAACGAGAAATGTTGTAGCATGGAACGAAGGTAGTGGTCAGTGTAGGTGTTGACCCACAACAAAAACGAAACCCAGACATAGAAGTAAGAAAAACCTTAAAAAAAAGAGGTGACTAGAGGTCATCGTATAATCCGTCGATGACTGGACCCCTCAAGTAGAAACTCACAGGATAGAAAAGCGGAAAGGTATGACAAGTACTCCAAGAGTTCCGTTCTTATGACTTCATTATGGATGGTTGGGAGTTTACTCTTTGGAGGGTTCACGGAAAGGAAGAGACTTTGTACACATACAGGTACCGGTTTTATAAAGGAGAATGGACAAGATCCTGAGATGAATGTAATAAAATAATAATAATAATACCGTAAATACAAATAAAAAGAGAAAAGGGAAAGAACACTGAAGGACATTTTCAGATTTCGTATTATGTTACGAACCGTGAAACATATGGGCCTTACTCACACTTCGTCAAGACGGTCCGTAAACTCATAATACCTCTACCCTGCTTCATGTTCGTGTCTAAAACCTCCCTTTGTTTGAATTGATCTTAAGAATTCAGTTTTTGAAAACAACATCTTACACTCGTCAGTAAATTATAGGAAATATTTTCTTTGAATGATATTACCTTTTGAAGTTCGTTATGATCCTTAGTTTCTCTTATCACAATACTTGGAGGGTAATGGTCATACAGATTAGAAAAGTAGATATGGGACAAAAGGAGGAGAGGAATACTTGATAAGACTACGTTTAGGATTTGAGGTAGTGGAGATTAGGTAATTATTGAATAGTACATAGTGACTTTCTATTTACAAGAGATAAAAATATTCTGGAATGTTACAGAGTCCAAAGAATTACAGTAGGGAGTCAAGTTTAAAAGGGTCAATAAAGATTTACTCGTTCACGAAAAAGTTGTCAATCGAACATACTCGATATAAGTGTACTTGTATATAATTACACGGATACTTATTTTACTCTGAGTACAATTTTACGTCTAAGACTCAGTCATCCAGATCCAGCTCCGGACTCTCAGACATAAAGGTTGTTCGAAGGAAGATAGATCACGGTCTCGACACATCCGGTGTGAATCTTTACACTAACATCTCGTAGAATGTAAATCCTAAAAAGATTAAAGTAGAAGTACTACAGTAAACGGTAGAAGGAGACAGGAAGTACCATAGTACATTTGAGTGTCAATATAGATCTTAATATCAAGAGTTGAAACCAATGTATTGTCGTAGTGGTTCCCTGAATTGTTTTAGAAGTACAGGTTCAGTAGAGGTCTGTTCTATAAGTCTTATTTTCAGAAACTAAGAAAAAAACTGGTCAAAAATCTTGTCACTCAATAGAGGGTTAGTAGAAGGTTTTATATAATAAACTTATATGAAATAATTATATAAACATAGATATGTAAATCTACATGTATATTTCGGGTTTAAGAATTATCTTCTTCATATATAAGACATTATATATAACATATAACTACATAACTACTTCGTAAATACATATTTGATCCAACGAAGACCACCACCCAAAAGGAAAAAAAACAAGACACAGGAAAATCCTTGACATTTTCGTATCCTCAGAACTACTTTTACACGGTAGTCATCGTCTTTCATGTAAAATTCTGAACCGGGACTGTAGAGACGGTTCCAGACTGGAAGGGTTCGGACCGGAAGACGGAGAAGTCGACGTTCATGCCAGTAGGGGCGACTTGGGACCCCGGACACGTGACGCGCGTCCGTACGGAGAGGTGACACCGGACGTCCTATTCCCTTAATAAAAGGTACACGGGCTTCGAGAGGAGCGGGGAGAAGGGACAATCCGATTCATATGTGAAGATAGTCCCTGTTTTTTTCAAGGAAGATTTTACTACGACAAAAGTCAAGACATTTTAAGAAACTCCGTTCTTTTATCTCCCTGAACTAGCGACCGTCCTTTATCTCCATAACCTTTTACACCTCTTGTTTCAATAAAAAAGAAGACAGTAAATAGCAGCAACTACGCAGAACAAAGGAAAGAGCGAAAGAATTATTTCGACATTTTTCTCATAAATGTAATTTTGGGTCGTAATTCGAACGGGAACATCTTTTTGTTGAGCTTTAAAAGACCTACACCTACCGATTTGTATACACATTTGGTGACTTCTAAATGTCAATTAGACTTTTGAATCTCTATAAAAGAATACACGTAAACAGGTATCTTCCCAATTTTTAAAATTAGATGTTAGACAGATCATGAGTCTCCATCATAAATTCGTTGCACGAAGTTTACTTTTAGTAGGGAAACTTATATTGTTGACTAAAGTTCACCCAAAAAACCTTGACAATAAGATGTCTTACCTTAAAATTCGTATTTTGGACACCTCACCCCACGGTAACGGAGTAGACGATAAGTTCTAGTCCCATGAAATCTTTAAAGTACATTTGATCGAGACTAAAAAGTTTGAGTCCTCGAATTTTATGTTACTTTTGATTTTTGTAACGGTCTCTTACTTTATGTGATATACCAACAGACCTCCGATTTAAAACAAAAGTTGACGAGAACAACTAAATATAGATAATATGAGAGTGGTACTACAGTACTTTATGTAACACTCCTCACCCATGAAATTATTGTCAAATTCACCAAAATATTAATACTACTAATCTGATTGTGAAGTATTTAATGTTTTATATAACTCACATATATACGAATATGTGGTTGAGTTTTTGAGTAAGTAAGGAATATTATGGGGACCTTCTGTTCACGATAATAATACTATGAAAAAAACTCTATCTTTGACTCCGAGTCTTCTTATTTTCGAGTACCGACCTTCAGTTAGAAAACCTTTGATCTCGAGTCCAAAAGACTAACGTCTAAAACCATACGAAAAAAAATACGTATCTGATCTAGGTCTACTCCAGACTGACTCTCCGTATTGATCCAAATCCTGATCAGTACATGACTAATTTATTAGTTTTCACTAAACAATTACTATATATTATATACATTACATGTAAATTATATTACTGTAAATTGTTTAATTTCATAGAAATGAAGAAATTAGAATGAAATCGGAAGGTTCTTTAGACTCAATTATTGAAATTGTGGGTTGACTGTCTACTTATTTGTCTCCAGGTTACTTCAATACCTTGAGTAAGTTTTAACAATTAAATGTAACACTGTTTCGGTCTTTTTCTGAGTAAGAAAGACTCCAAAGTTTCCTTGAGAAAGGTGACCTTGGAGAAGTAAACGTTTATGAATAGATCGGATTTTAAATGGTTGTTCAAGACTCGATCACTGAACGTTAATAGAAACCTGATGACTCGAGAAATTTGAAGATTCACCCCCTTTACGTATAAATTCTTTTTTCATATAAAAAGAAGATTTTTCCTTTTTTGGGGTTTAGAATGTATATAAACATTAGACATTATTATGTTTAAACGGTGTGAGAAAACACTCACGACGATGGGATAAGTAACTAAATTATGATATCGTTTTATAATTTCGTTTACTACTTTATTTGTAAACCGCGTTTACTCTTAACTGTAGTAAACAAAGGTTTCCATTCCTACAACTGGACGAATGTTTAATGGGAGACTCTTTGTAGAATGTAGTAATTCTGAACAATCTGAAGGTCTTAAAAGACAAAGTCTACCTAAAACGTGTCTCTTTAACTTGTATGACACGTAAACTCAGGGGTCCCGGAGTACTCGGTGTGTCGACACTTTTCGAGAAGAGAACTTCACTTAACCTGACTTCATCTTTCCAAATAAATCCGAGAACTAAGTCCTCCCTTCATCAAAAGTCGGGTTAATAATGGTCGGCTCAAGTCTTTAGACAGAACTATGGAGGTACATTCCCTTCTGATAAACCTATAGACTACGAATTACCTTTAACCCCTCCTCCCGAGACTATAAATTTTTCTTTTTATAAGTCGATCCAGAGTGTGATTCGAAAATCCGTGAAAACAAGACTATCTTCCTTCATTGAGGTAACGAGTCTCACTGAGGTTTCTAAGTTACACTCAGTCTAAACAAAACTACTAAGACTTCCAGACGACCTTCGAAATCTGTCAGGTAGTCGTTCGATCGGTACACTGGTTGGTCTCCACTGAAGTCTCGACGGTCAAAGGGTTTGTCCCTTCGGAAGGTTTCTCGGTATACGGTGATCTTTGCAGACAGTGTTAAATCGTAGACTTACATTACGAACGAAAGGTCGAATTCCTTTACCGTTTTACGAAAACGAAGGATGACCTTAAGAAAGACATAAGTTAATTTAATACAATAAATCACCGGTCACCCATGTTACTGATCAATATATATATATATATATATATATATATATATATATATATTTTAATATTCAGTGACCCTTTGTTCTAGGATTTGAAGTCGTGTATTGAAACAACTTTGTATCGTCACAATACCATAAATTAACGAGATTTGGAAGGGTCAGGGGAGTTTCAGAATTAAGAATTTCTTACTTTGGGTCCGTATTTTTCTATGATTTTATAGTACGTATATCCATGCTTTATTTATAGAGAGACGAAGGTCCCGACAAAGGTACAATTGTCTCTGGTTCTTTGGTATTCACTTTTATTACTGTGAGATCCCTTAATGGAAGTCCGTGGTCATTCGTCCTCCCTCTTCATATAAAATACCGGGGACCCGGGACAAGTAGGGTCTTTAGTATGGTAGTTGTCTACTGAATTAGGTCGATATACATTCAAACCAAGGATCTAACCGCGATGATCTAGACTTACGGATGTTTCTTTATTATTATTATACTATGTTTTTCTGTCTTAGTCCTCCATATCTAATGAAAGACTATTTACTGTTCGGAATACTTAATTTTACTGGAAGAACCGACTGTTTCGACTCGTGAGTAACCAATGTCATCAGATAGGGTCTTCATATACACAGACAGTGTTTTCCTTGTAAAAAAAAAATCATCTTTCACTTTTATATTTGACAACGATGTCACTTTTCACGATACTCGTACTTTACATCCCGTTTTCATATTTTTTGTTTTTTATTATTTTACATTCTTTAATTATATTGATTTTCTTTATTACTTTCCTTTTTAACTTTATTAAAAAATTTCAAGGGTCGATAAGATTACGTACAAAGATAACAATCCTTTTCCCTCTTTCAACAAACACTAGAAGTATAACTTTCTACAAAGGACTGGGTGAGAGTCACTCTATATCTACATCTATATCTATCTATACCCGAAGGGACCACCGTGTCTCCAATTTCGTAGACGGACGCTACACCCTCTGGACCCAAGCTAGGGACCCAGCCCTATTAATACTTTTAATAGGGGGGGTTTTTCGCTTGTTTGGAGTGTAAGAATTGGTTTTATGGAACATTAGACGACGGTTTATCACTGTCTCTCTCTGTCTCTGTGGGCGTTTCGTTAAAGAGGTACGTATTCATTTCAAAACGAATTCCTAGTTCGGACAACTAACTTAAGGTAAAGTATTATGTAATTTAACTGATGGTAACTCTACATAAGTGATACGTTTATTTTGACCCCCCTTTCTCCTTAAAAGTCCTATCGATCTTTTTCATGAACCCTCGTTCCTAATCCTTATCTTAAAGTGACTTGTCTTATTTATTTCTCAACCTCATGAGTCTCCAAAAAGTCATGATATACTATAAAAAGAAGGATTGATCAAGAGATGGTATAAGAATACACGTATCCCATTTATCAACTGGTATAAACATTTATATTTTACAATGATTTAATTCAGTATAAAAATTCGGAACTATTATGTAATAATTACAACACCTCCTCTCTGAGGTGAGGTAAAAAAGTTACACGAAAACGACGACGACGACGATTCAGCGAAGTCAGCACAGGCTGAGACACGCTGGGGTATCTGCCGTCGGGTGGTCCGAGGGGGCAGGGACCCTAAGAGGTCCGTTCTTGTGACCCCACCCAACGGTAAAGGAAGAGGTTACGTACCTTCACTTTTCACTTTCACTTCAGCGAGTCAGCACAGGCTGAGAGCCGCTGGGGTACCTGACGTCGGATGGTCCGAGGACGCAGGTACCCTAAAAGGTCCGTTCTCATGACCTCACCCCACGGTGACGGAAGAGGTGGTGACACGAAAATCCTTTCGAGTTTATATCTCGTAGTAATCCTTAGTACCGTTATATGAAGTACGTCTAACTTGTTTTACATAGACTTGTACTCCCTTTTCTATGTAACCCTTTGACATAGTGTAATCGATTCTACTTTACGAGGTTAAAAATGGAGGTATGTATAGATTTTAAACCCCATTTGAAATCCGGAGGTAATTTATTGGATTAACCAATTGTGTTAATGTCTGTATCGAGTACAAGACAACGAGTACGGTCTGAGAATTCCCTCATTATTTTAATCAAATTCTGTCTCCCTATTTTCCGCAAGACTTCCAATTACTTCGGTTCCCATCGTTTTTTCCTTCTACAGTCAAGACCGTGTGGTCGACACATAAAGTTCATGTACTCGTCGACGGAGGACAGACACCCGGATACTGATAATTTAAACAGTTTCGTTGTCGTGGATCACCTCAAATTAAAAAAAAAAGAGGTTATCTTCCTGGCAAAGAAACTTTTTAAACTTTCTCCTAAGAATTCAAGTACCTTTTGAGTATGAAATTTTTGGATCAAAGGAAATATGTAGGATGTGAATCTGGAAGATAAATAACGATAGTAGTTCAGACTAATATTTTAGGACTTGTCTAGACTCATATCTACAAACCCTTTTCGGGTAACTGTCATGGTTGATATTCCCTGATGAGTTCTCGTCTTCTACGTTTCGGGTCGTACTTGTCCGACACTCTAGGGACTCCCGACTCTTCCTGTCGTATCGGTCCTCTTAGCGTTGGTTTCAGTCGCTCACTTGGTCTATGTCGGTGTCTCCTCCTCGACCCCTAACCCTTGGTCCTTGACCTCGAGGGAAATGGTTTGTCTTCGTCCAGGGTAACTGTGACCGCGTACTAGGACAGGGGAAGTTGTGACCATGATCATACGATGCTATCTGACCGACAGCAACGCTAATAATGGGAGATAATGACTAATCGACTATTTTTAAGGTTATATCTAAAATATATCAACCTATATTTAACGTTGAAAGGACCACCGAGTCAGTCATTTCTCACGGACTTCACGTCCTCTGGACTCAAGTCAGGGACCCAACCCTTCCAGGGGACCTCTTCCTTTATCTCTGGGTGAGGTTATAAGAACGGATCCTTTAGGGTACCTGTCTCCTCGGACCACCCGATGTCAGGTACCCCAGTGGACACAGCCCGTGCTGACTCGTTGATTTGGGTTTGGATGACAAATTTCATTCGTTATAGTAACATTATCTCTTTAAGACTCTATGATTCCGAATCCGATTACCGTTATCACCTTAATCGATAGACAGGTCGTTTTTTACAACTAAGAGAAAATAACCTCATCTCAAAAAAGACCTTTCGTTGACAGGTCGGTTCTCGAACTAAAATGTCGACGTGTCTTAACTCCCTTCTCCGTAGACTGACTGACGCCTGGTTACGACCAGCTCCACAGAATAGGGTGAAGACCTGCGTAGGGGATCTATCCCCTGGTCGAGGGTACACGTCACATGAAAGAGAGAAAGGAAGAGTCGTTGAACAGTTCTAGGTCCCTTTTACCTTTGGTACATACGACGACGACGACGATTCAGCGAAGACAGCACAGGCTGAGACACGCTGGGGTATCTTCCGTCGGGTGGTCCGAGGGGGCAGGGACCCTAAGAGGTCCGTTCTTGTGACCTCACCCAACGGTAAAGGAAGAGGTTGCGTACTTTCCCTTTTCACTTTCCGTTCAGCGAGTCAGCACAGGCTGGGAGTCGTTGGGGTACCTGACGTCGGAAGGTCCGAGGAGGCAGGTACCCTAAAAGGTCCGTTCTCATGACCTCACCCCCTTTGGTACATATCGTCTATCTTCTACCGTTTGAAAAAAGTCGACTTAAAGACTCATCGGTGGACGTTGAAAGTTCTAAACGACTTAAACGTTTGACTGGTCACGAACTAGAGAAAGTTAGATTACGAACGATTTCACTCAGAGGATAAAAGTAGTAAAGAAGATTCTCGATACCGTTCCCCAACCAACACAGGAAAGGTTTAGTAATACACATTGTCAAATTATATTGTAAAACAGGGACATTGTCCCTCGTTGTCGAAAGGGTGATACGTTGGTGATACGGTCACGGTGAAATCAAAACACGAAAAACAGAAAATTTACTATCATATAGTAAAGAAAAAAAACCCCCCCCACGATCAAGATTTTCCAGAAGTATCTTGACAAGTTGAAGAAGTCGTAATGACCAGCCCCGTATCTGAACTTAATGCCACTATAACTTACCAAACGGAACCTTTACTTGTCTCTAGTAAGACAACAAAAACTCTAACGTAGGTTCATGACGTAAAGCCTGAGAAAACAACGGATACTACCGATGAGGTAAAGAAGATTCCCTAAGAACGGGTGTTATCATCTATGTTACCAGTAGACGCAATTTAAGTGGGTAAGGTCAGGTAAAATCAAGTGACTCAGGATTTTACAGTTACAAGTGAGAACGGTGGAGGATAAACCGGTGAAGGTTAAACGGACCTAAGTACCTGGACTGTAAGGTCCAAGGATCCGTCATAACGAGAAATGCCGTAGTCTGAACTTAAGGTAGTGGTCTGTGTAGGTGTCGACCACAACAAAACTGAAACCGAAGTAGAGAAGTAAGAAAGACCTCAATAAAGAGGTGAGAAAAGGTCATCGTATAAC
The DNA here is from genome assembly GCA_006410555.1 of Capra ibex. Taxonomy (NCBI): domain Eukaryota; kingdom Metazoa; phylum Chordata; class Mammalia; order Artiodactyla; family Bovidae; genus Capra; species Capra ibex. The sequence goes on from SJYO01051103.1 coordinate 272,457, forward strand.
CCACGGATGGTTGGTCCCCTCAAATAGCAAGTCACAGTATAGAAAAACGGAAAAGTATGACAAGTACGCTAAGAGTTCCGTTCTTATGACTTCACCAAACGGTAAGGGAAGAGGTCACCCGGTGTAAAACAGTCTTGAGAGGTGGTACTAGACAGGTAGAACCCACCGGGATGTACCGTACGGAGTAACAAAGTAACTTAATCTGTTCCGACACCAGGTGCACTAGTCAAACCAATCAAAAGACACTAACACCAAAAGTAACCGAATACCTTCGAGGGACTACCCTCTCTGACTGACACCCCCTTTGAAATAAAAAACCCAGAGGTTTAGTGACGTCTACCACTGACGTCGGTACTATAATTCTGTGAACGAGGAACCTTCTTTTGATACTGTTTGGATCTGTCGTATATTTTTCGTCTCTGTAATGAAACGGTTGTTTCCAGGTAGATCAGTTTCGATACCAAAAAGGTCGTCAGTACATACCTACACTCTCAACCTGACATTTGTTTCGACTCACGACTTCTTAACTACGAAAACTTGACACCACAACCTCTTCTGAGAACTCTTAGGGAACCTGACGTTCCTCTAGGTTGGTCAGGTAGGATTACCTTTAGTTAGGACTTATAAGTAACCTTTCTGACTACCACCTCGACTTTGAGTTATGAAGTCGGAACTACCTTCTTGACTGAGGAATCGTTTCTGGGACTACGACTCTTTCTGACTTCCGTCCTCCTCTTCCCCTGTTGTCTCCTACTCTACCTACCTACCGTAGTGACAACTCTACTGGTACTGGAACTCGTTCGAGACCATCAAACACATCCCGTCCCTTCGGACCACAGGACGTCAGTTACCCCCACGTTTGTCAGCCTGTACCGACTCACCGACTTGACTTGTGGTAAAGATTATGGTCAAAGAAATATCCATATTTATTTGGAATTTTCACATTGTCTATTTAGGACGTCAAATCCCAATAGTGAGTTGATTTACCGCTGACCTTAGTCTCTTTCTTTCTCAAGATGAACTGTGTCTGTAAGTCCCTGGGTCAGTTTGGAACACCCCAAAGGTCAGTTGGAACACTTAGTTGTAAGTTCGGGTCTGTACCGTTCACCATTCTCTCTCGTGTACCTGGTACAAATTCCAGAAATAACTTAAACAATATTATGACGAAGACAATACAAGACCCACAAAAACCGGTACCCCCTACACCCAAGAATGGAAGGGGTGGTCTCGACCTCGGGAGTGGACGAAGTGACCTTCCACTTCAGAATTGCCCTTCAGTGATCATTGGTGAACGACTTGTAAATGTCGGGTCAGAGAATATTTCCAGATAAAATTAGGAGTGTAAAAGAAAATTATATCGATTACAATCGTGATGAAACAGTTGTTTACTTGTTTGGGACATTGAGTTCCACAAAACGTTAAACCGGTTCAAAGACACACTATGTTAGTGTGAGTGTAAAAGTTGAGTCGAAAAGAATTCGGTCTTACACTAGAAAACCGTGTTTTTGGGCATACATGGAGATCGTTATTAAACCTTCGAGACCAGTTCTCATACCAGTCTTGACTTTTATCTTTGTTATTCATATTAAGAATCTTTACCGTTCCCACAAAATAAAAAGTACATTACGTATATACGGATTTTATAAACTATTTTTTACCGTATTTTTAAGTTATCAAAAGGATGTATAATAATCTTTTTACGAAAGATCATAAAATGACTAATATTAAATTTATATTTATAAAACCTTCCGTTAAGAAAACTGGATAAAAATGTCTCAAGAAGATTCGGTTTTTTTATTCATATCGTCCCTTAATTCATGTACAGAAGGTCACAATAAATATGTTTACTTTCTAACCTCCGTTGTATTTTTATAAATCATTATGGTTCACCTATTTGTAGGAGAATTACATTAGAGTATGTTGAGATTTTTAACTATAAGTATAAGTAAATTTTATGACACTATATATTTTACGAATACTACCCAAAATTTTCAGATGATTTAAGAATTATGTCATACTTATATTGAGAAATATAGAGTAATTAGTTTTTGTGTCACATTGTAGCTCTTTTGGTCTTACGTGTTGTCTGTAATTAGCACCGACAAAAATACGCCTACCTCTAAGTAACGAAAACAGAGATATAGAAATTAACCCATATAAAAAGGAGAGTCTAAAGAACGTACCTACTTAAAATATCATCTTTTATAGACTGGAAAATAAAGTTACTCACCCCGTCCCTTAATATAAACATTTTCATTCTCACTAATTACATTAATAGTAGACGTTAGTCGTGAGACCCTTATTGTGGAAGATACTGGATGAGTCATCTACGTATTAGTATTTACGGATTACGTTATTCATCAAGGAATTTGGGATAGTTTCATACGTCGAAATTTGTAAAGTGAAATTTGATCAAGACAATGAAAGAAGATTACAACTTTTAATTCCAAGACTTGCGAATTTTATAATATCAACATGTAGCAGTCATTTTAGTAATAATAGTAACAGTCGTAACGTCCCACCTATAAATCGTATTCATGAGTTTTCTAGATATATACAACAAAGTCTGATCGGAGGATTGTTTAGGTTTCTGAAGACTATATGTAAATACAAATTTGATGACATCTAATAAAACGAATCGTCGGAGTAGATTTTGAAAAAACCGATCAAATAACATTTTTCTTCCGTTTTAACGCACAAAAATGTCGTTTTATATGGATTAACTTCCTGAGTCAAGTCAAGTCAGCGAGTCAGTACAAGCTGAGGAACACTAGGGTACTTGGCGTCATATGGTCCGGAGGGACAGTTAGCGGTTAAGGACCTCAAAAGAGTCTGAGTACAGGTAACTCCGCCACTACGGTAGGTCGGAAGAGTAAGAGACAATAGGGGCAGAGGAGGGTGGAAGTTAGAAAGAGTCATAGTTCCAGAAAAGTTTACTCAGTCGAGAAGCATAGTCCACCGGTTTCATAACCTCAAAGTTGAAGTCGTAGTCAGGAAGGTTACTTATGAGTCCTGACTAAAGGAAATCCTACTTGACTAACTTAGAGAAACGTCAGGTTCCCTGAGAGTTCTTCGAGGAGATTGTGATGTCAAGTTTACGTAGTTAAGAAGTCACGAGTCGAAAGAAATACAAGGTTGAGCGTGTAGGTATGTACTGATGACCTTTTTGGTATTCAAACTGATCTACCTGTAAACAACCTTTTCATTACAGAGACGAAAAATTATACGACAGACCAAACTAGTATTGAAAAAAGGTTCGTTGTTCGTAGAAATTAAAGTACCGGTGTCGATGATAGACGTCACTAAAACCTCGGGGGGTCTTTTCAAAAAGTGATAAAGTTAACAAAGGGGTAGATAAACGGTACTTCACTACCCTGGTCTACGGTACTAGAATGAAAAGACTTACAACTCAAAATTCGGTTGAAAAAGGAAGAGGAAAGAGTGAAAGTAGTTCTCTGAGAAATCAAGAAGAAGCGAAAAATGGTATTCCCACCACAGTAGACGTATAGACTCCAATAACTAAAAAGAGAACCGTTAGAACTAAGGCCGAACACGAAGTAGGTCGGTTCGTAAAGAGTACTACATGAGACGTACATTCAATTTATTCGTCCCCCTGTTGTCTGTCGGAACTCCATGAGGAAAGGACTAAACCTTGGACAGACAACAAGGTACAGATCAAGATTGGCAACGAAGGACTGGACGTAAGTCTAATGAGTTCTCCGTCCAGTCCACCAGGTCATAAGGGTAGTGAAATTCTTAAAAGGTCTCAAACAACGCTAGGTGTGCCAGTTTCCGAAATCGCGTCAGTCATTTCGTCTTCATCTATAAAAAGACCTTGAGAGAACGAAAAAACTACTAGGTTGTCTACAACCGTTAAACTAGAGACCAAGGAGACGGAAAAGATTTGGGTCGAACTTTTAGACCTTCAAGTACCTAGTGTATGACAACTTTGGACCGAACTTCTTAAAACCCGTAATGAAATGATCGGACACTCTACTCACGTTAATAAACCATCAAACTCGTAAGAAACCGTAACGGAAAGAAACCTTCACCTTACTTTCGACTGGAAAAGGTCGGGAACCGGTGACGAGTTAAAAGGTTTAAATGACCGTATAACTCACGTCGTGAAAGTATCGTAGTAGAAAGTCTTAAACTTTGTCGAGTTGACAGACCGAGACCCACTTACTAGTGTGGTAACACTAATAGACCCAGAACTTCTATAAAAAATATATCAAGAAGACACATAAGAACGGTGGAGAAGAAAGACGAGGAAAATCCAGGTATGGTAAAGACAAGAAGTGACACGGGTAGAAACGTACTTTGTAAGGGAACCATAGAGATTAAAAGAACTACTCAAGAGATCAGAAAACGTAAGATTACAGAAGGAGATAAAGAAACGTAACTAGTAGTTCTTTCCGAAAGAATAGAGAGGAACGATAAGAAACCTTGAAACGTAAGTTTACACATATAGAAAGGAAAAGAGGAAACGGAAAGGGAAGAGAAGATAAGAGTCGATAAACACTCCGGAGGAGTCTGTCGGTAAAACGGATAAACGTAAAGAAAAGGAACCCCTACCAAACTAGGGACGGAGGACATGTTACAGTACTTTGAGGTAGGTATCAAGAAGTCCATGAAATAGTCTAGATTAGGGAACTTAGATAAACAGTGCAGTTGACATATCAGCATTCCCGAAACCAAATCCAGTATGTAATTACCAGATCACCAAAAGGAATGAAAGAAGTTAAATACAGACTTAAACCGTTATTCCTCAAGTACTAGACACGGTGTCAGTCGAGGGTCAGAACAAAAACGACTGACATCTCTCGAAGAGGGAGAAAGCGACGTTCATTATATTAGTTAGACTAAAGCCATAACTGGTAGACCACTACAGGTACACATCTTAGAAGAGAATTTCTGACGTTGTACCAACGAGTAAAATTCATAGGAATAGGGTACTTGGTGATACGTAAATATAGACTAAAACTATGAAATATCGACAATTGATGGGGGAGGTATGACCTCTTTCGGAGCCATTCTTCTTAAACTTTTACTATACCTTAATACTGGTAAAAGGGGGTTATAAAAGGTAAAGATGGTAGAGAAATTTATTAATATCTAGTTCAAAGATTAATTGTGGAACAAAATCAGTTTGAAAAATTTAGGACCATAGTAGTAATTTTCTTACAGTCTAGGAGAAATCGTTTCCTTAATATAGCAATAAACCACATAATTTTTAACTTGGTACTCGGAGGGATAAAGGGTACCTGTTACCAAGTTGAGTGAGGAGAATTTTTAAGTATAAATAAACACAGAAAAAGAGTTTGGTTTTTGTAGAGTGCACGGTGGGAGAAAACCTTCAGAAGGGACTGGAACGTGCGACCCACTCGACGGGGAGAAGTCCCAAGATCACTGGAGGTACGAAGACGGTTATCACCCCTTCAAGGTAATGAAATGTATTTACCATTTAATTGTATACTGGTTTTAAGTCCGTTGAGTTTACCTCAGATGGATGTGGTAGTAACTGAATCGACATTCAGTGTGTGCTTCCTTTTACTTGTAATGTGACCTGAGTACTTTTTAGAGTCGTAGATTCTAGTATAGATAAACTAGAAGACTTTTCATAATGACCCTGATTCCGATGTCTCAGTTAAACAACACTGACAGGAATAACTTTTTCGCTAGTTAGAGCTCCGGAGATTCGAATTTTTAGACCATGGGTTATCGTGTGAGGGTAATAAAGGAGTAGTTCGAACAGGTTGTACTGATTAAGGGAGATACGTGTTTCGTCATAACAGGATTGGAGTCCGGTAGATTTAATATGAACATTTTGTCTGTTTGACATCTCGACACTTTGCACTCTGTTGGTGGTGTAGACCTTACTCCCACCAATTCTGACTTTCCGATTGAACTAACCACGAAAACAAGAAACAACTGAACTTAGTAGAACTCCAGAGATCAAAGGAAAGGGAAAAGTCTTTTCCTCTACCTCTCCTTATCCCCCTTCCTGGGAGTTTAATCCAATTTACGACCGAAGTCCAGGAACTTTCTGTCTGTGAGGTGTTCTCGTTACCGGTCACTCTTCTCCAACCTATTCATAGTAGATTGATCTGGGAACCCAAGAAACTTTTTCCAATTGGTACATTACTGATGTCAGTTTCCCATATAAGAGAACCGAACAAATGGTTTTAATAGTTACTTACTTGGGACCTTTATATGGCACACCCGTGTTTTTCCCCACGTCAAGGAAATTGTACTTCATCTAACCTCTTCTGTCCTGGGTGACTCAGTAGGTCTGTAAGACTCCTCGGAAAGTTACGTGGGCTTACGAAGAAGGAGACCGTCGGTCGGTCGACAGTCTTAGAGATTGGGTGAATCGTGAGACAAAGACCCGGACCGGAAAACAAACAAACGGAATTCGGACCTGAACTAAATCAATCTGTTGGTCGGGGTCGGTCTAAGAACAGTAAGTCATAGTGAAGGACTGAGAAAAATAAAATAATTACAGTAATTAGACAAGGACTGTGGGACCTCAAACAGTTAATAGTAGAAGACGTATGCATTTGTCACTTTCAGAGTTCTATTTAAATTTATTTGGGGAAGTCCAACCTAAAGTGTTATAAATTTACATAATTTTCGAGTGTACTGTTCGAACATTAAAGTTTCTTTACATACCTCTTAATAAAAGATACCATTTCTGCGAACTTTCTTTTGGTCCTCTGAACACATAAACTGATCCTAACGTGATTTTCAATCTCAGTCTAGACCCAGGGTCGAGAGTACTTTCGAATAACACAGTAAAGTCCGTTTAATTTGGGAGATTGGAAAGTTGAACTTAAAGAACAGAAAGGCTGACCTTGCAACTTGGCTCAGTAGAGGTACAAGAGTAGTCGAAATTTTAAAATGATTCAATCCAATATGGTGGTGGTCGTAAAACTCGTGGGACGGTGATGTATCGAATTTTTGTGTTTACTGGACATTGATACCTTCTAAGGTCACGATGGACACTCGATGTGGAGTGTGGTGTGTACGGTAGACGTGTTTTCAACATCCGAGAACGAGACTTGTCTCTGTTTGTACTTTACTCTGTGATCAATTAAAAGGTTAGACGAAAGTCAAGTCAAGTCAGCGAGTCAGTACAGGTTGAGAAACGCTGGGGTACTTAGCGTCGTACGATCCGGAGGAACAGGTAGTGGTTGAGGGCCTCAAGTGAGTCTGAGTACAGGTAACTCAGTCACTACGGTAGGTCCGTAGAGTAGGAGACAGCAGGGGAAGAGGAGGACGGGGGTTAGGGAGGGTAGTAGTCTCAGAAGAGGTTGCTCAGTTGAGGAGTGTACTCCACCGGTTTCATGACCTCAAAGTCGAAATTGTAGTAAGGGAGGTTTCTTTAAGGTCCCAACTAGAGGAAGTCTTACCTGACCAACCTAGAGGAACGTCTGGTTCCTTGAGAGTTCTCAGAAGAGGTTGTTGTGACAAGTTTGCGTAGTTAAGAAGCCGCGAGTCGGAAGAAGTGTCAGGTTGAGAGTGTAGGTATGTACTGGTGTCCTTTTTGGTATCGGAACTAATCTACTTGGAAACAACCGTTTCATTGCAGAGACGAAAACTTATATGGTAGATCCAACCAGTATTGAAAAGAAGGTTCCTCATTCGTAGAAAATTAAAGTACCGACGTCAGTGGTAGACGTCACTAAAACCTCGGGTTTTTATATTTCATACTGTGACAAAGGTGACAAAGGGGTAGAAAAAGGGTACTTCACTACCCTGGTCTACGGTACTTAAAGTAAAAGACTTACAACTCGAAATTCGGTTGAAAAAGTGAGAGGAGAAAGTGAAAGGAGTTCTCCGAAAAATCAAGGAGAAGTGAAAGACGGTATTCCCACCACAGTAGACGTATAGACTCCAATAACTATAAAGAGGGTCTTTAGAACCAAGGTCGAACACGCAGAAGGTCGGGTCGCAAAGAGTACTACATGAGACGTATCTTCAATTTATTCGTCTCACTGTTTTATGTCGGAACTGCATGAGGAAAAGGATAAACCTTGGTCAGACAACAAGGTACAGGTCAAGATTGACAACGAAGGACTGGACGTACATGCAAAGAGTTCTCCGTCCAGTCTACCAGGCCATAAGGGTAGAGAACTTCTTAAAAGGTCAAATAACACTAGGTGTGTCAGTTTCCGAAACCGTATCAGTTATTTCGTCTTTGTCTATAAAAAGACCTTGAGAAAACGAAAAAGGTAATAGGTCTTCTACAACCGTTAAACTAGAGACCAAGGGGACGGAAAAGATTCTGGTCGAACTTATAGACCTTCAAGTGCCAGGTGCATAACGAATTCGGACAGAACCTTTTAAAACTCGTAATGAAATGATCGTACACTCTACTCACGTTAACACGCCATCAAACTCGTAAGAAACCGTAACGGAAAGAAACCCTAACCTTACTTTTGACTGGAAAAGGTCAGGACACCGGTGACGACTCAAAAGATATAAACACCATATAACTCACGTCGTGAAAGTGTCGTAGTAGAAGGTCCTAAACTTTATCGAGTTGACCTTAAGGTAGTGGAGGTGATCGAAACAAGTATCACTACGAAAGATTCCGGGTGAACTGAAAGTAAGGTCCTACAGACCGAGATCCACTCACTAGTGTGGTAGTACTAATAGAACCAGCACTTCTAGAAAAAACATGTCAAAAGACACATAAGAACGGTGTAGAAGAATTATAGAAGACGAAGACAATCCAGGTATGGTAAAGACAGGAAATAGCTCGGGTACAAACGTACTTTACAAAGGAACCATAGAGATTAAAAGAACTTCTCTAGAGATCAGACAGGGTAAGACAACAAAAGGAGATAAAGAAACGTAACTAACGACTCCTTCCGAAAGAGTAGAGAAGACAAAATGTTTGTAATGAAGACGTGAACATGTCCAACTTATTAGTAAGGAAGAAAAAAAAAACATTGTCTCAACAATGTTTCTAAGTTATTCTGTTACGGATAAAACCACCACCATATAAACCTCTGTCTTCTCTTACTCAAACTAAAAGTGATAGATTTACCTTAATGTTATCGGACTTCCAGTAATCAATAAGACGAGGTTTTGGTACACTCTGTAACTTAATCTACACTACAATGAGAAGTAGTTTATTAGACACATAGAAGTAGACGTGGTGGTGGTGGTAATGGGTGGTAGGGATCGTTCCGATATTTAACTATACATCGTCTAGAGTACGAGTATTAACTTAAGAGTTATCATGTACATCCCGAAGTACGAACTACCGTCAGTGCCCTCAAACCATTATGGGTTCTTCCTTACCCAATTCTTCTTTTTAAGACCTCCGGTCTATTTTCCGACAATAATATCATGATTTTATCTTTACGAATACTGAATCTTTTATAATAATCATCACTCCGATCTTACTCCACCTACGTGAACTCTCTGTAAATATTCCATCTTAGTAGTTATCATTCACTAATTCACCTACACTCACCTTCTCTCTCTCTTGTCAAACGGTCCCAAAATCGAACTTAACCCATCTTTTATCACAGTAAATGCCTCACTCATCTCCAAAACATGTATAATTTAGACTCTACTGACACTCGATAGGTTTACAGTTTGTCTACCGACCTATACTTTTAGTACTTTAGCCTTCGCTACACTCTCGAGATCTTTATGTCGAGAGTCTAATATTCACTTCAGTGCCTTCACGTACAGAAAGGTATCTACTTTTCCCTATCTTATTCTTCTCTTAGATCTTCTCCGAGAACTATAAAAGTTCGTAAATGATCATCTCAACTCATCCTTCTTGACTATCACTCTTGTTCCTTACCTACTCTCCCTGTAACTTTGCTTTAGACCTCTGCACCACAGTACTTTCGTTCCCGTCTTTCATAACGATTATTTTTCCTCAGTAGCCGACATAGTTCACGTTGACTCAAAACGTTAGTCTTGAAACCTCTGTAGGTAAACAGACTCATTGTACCTCGGGTAACCACTTGAGCCACTCTCTTCAGAGTCACCTGATCATTCTCCCCTTCGACTTGACTTCGGATGTTTCTTCATTTCTTCTCTACTTCTACGACTCTATAACTCGCATTCGTTGAAAAACCAGTAAGATTTAAACTGACATATTACCTTTTTTTCAATCTCGTCACTCCTATTTTCTGGTACCACACTATTTACTCCGTTCCAAAAATTATATCTATTTGATATTAGTACAATTTTACTTTTAACCTTCCTCGGATATCTTTCCAGTATAAACTTTTTCTCATTCATCATTCACTTTGTTGTTCATAAACTCTCCTGTTTGATTACCCTAATATTCGTGTCCATCTCTTCAATAAATAAGGTAATATTGTTCTTTCTTCCTTTTTCAATTTCTATTTTTTCCGACCCAACCATTGATGTTTATTATCTCCATCGGGTAGTCACCGTAGTCGACTGGGACTCTTCCTCTTAAGTCTCTTAACTCCTTTCATCTCTTCATGTCTTATTCTTACAATGTTTTCTTCTTCTTTTAAGTTTCCGTAAGGGACTTCATTTTCCTTTTTGTCTTTTTCATCCTCCCCTTTGTTCCATCTCCTTAGTAATTTCTATTATCTGTACCAGGTCCCCAGTTTCGGTGACGTGGAGAGACGTAAAGGGGTACACAGGAGTAATTGTCGAGTAAGTAGGGTCATACTCAAAGAGTTTGAAGGGTAGTGGGGAAGAGAAGATTGAAGAGGTCAATCGAGGTTTTCTATGAAATGAGAAAGAAAAGTCGAATCTACCAAAGAGGAAAGAAACAAGGTAAGTATTCGAATTCAAAATGATATCAATATCAAACATTTGACGTCACAGTCCGATCATTTTTTTTTTTTCTATGGACGAAGTCCCTTACCCCGCTAGTATTTAACTTTACTTTATCCTTATTATTAAGTACCGACCGGTGTTCAGGTTCTTTTAATATCTGAGTCAAGGGGGTAGGTCGAGTAATAGAAAAAATTGAACTAACATAACTATTAAATCCGAGGTTACTCAGTTTTAAAATTTTGTAAAGGTTACGAACCTAGTAAAAGAATACACAAACCTCTAATTGAGAGAAAAGTCTAAATATCAAGTATTTGTAGAACAGAGTCAGACATGTATAACCGTAAGAGTCCAAGTAACATTGTTATGAGTGTTATCAGTTCTAGCTTGTTGTTGGATTTACAAGCAACGATCTTCTTACTTATTTCCTTCACACCATATATGTATACCACCTTATGATGGGTCGGAACTTTTTCTCACTTTAAACGTTATACGTTGTTGTACCCACTTAGAACTCCTGTAATCCGATTCCTTTTATTCGGTCAGTGTCATTGTGTTTATGAAATACAGGTGAATTTACTCCATGTATTTTATCAGGTTAATTATCTTGGTTTCTGTTCTTACCGCTAACGGTCTTGATCCCCATCCCTCTTTACTTCTCAATTGTTAATTTCCCGCATATCCAAGTCAATTCGTTTTAATTTTTCGAGATCCCCAGACGATATGTTATAATATAGAAATTAGTTATTATTGTGTAGTATGTGTATTCTGAAACAACTCCAGTCTAGAGTACAATTTATAAGAATAGTACTTATTTAAGATTGTTATTTTATGTTGAAATTTATAAATATACTAGAATAATTATCACAGTATACATTAAACTGTTATGTCTTTTTGTCTTTTTCATTTTTCGTATTACGGTAGAAAGACACGAACACGAATCAGTACAGGCTGAGAAACGTTGGAGCACCAGACACGGGTGGTCCGAGGACACAGGTACCCCTAAGAGGTCCGTTCTTATGACCTCACCTAACGGTGCGGAAGGAGGTCCCCTAGAAGGGTTGGGTCCCTAGTTTGGGTCCAGAGGGAGTAAAACCCGTCTAAGAAGTGGTAGACTCGGTGGTCCCTTCGACTTTAGTGAGACTCTATTAGGGTTTATTGAACTATTAATTGGATCCTCATGAAAACCCTCGTATGTAGGGACTATTAAATTTATAGTGTTAGGATCGTTATACCAAAATAAAAAAGAATCTTTATTGTACTGTGATATCGATATAAACCGTATTTTAATTAGTAACATTCATACAATGTTACGAAATCCATGACAACTCCGTGACAAAATCCATGAAAACAACGTTTCCAATAGTTCTGTGTGGTTAATACAGATTTAACTGTACGAGACTCATTTGTATTATTTTTCTCCGTATTTATTTTATTAAGTTTTCGTGTACTAATTAAGTTTTTTCCTAGTGTCACCCTGTTCATGGGACGATTCTAAAAGTACTCTTAATTGTCAGGGTGCTCTCTCCGGATTGTTAAGGGAATTAAAACATCTATTCTTTTAACTCTCCGTCGGAAGTTTATTTTGGTGTGTCATAAATATTGGACCACCATATTATCGTCCCGGGTACAAGAAAATCAATAGTCCACTACGAAAAGAAAAGTGGTCGTCCTGAAATAAATCGTCTTCGATACATGTTTCCTGAACTCCTCCCGTACAGTTGGATGAGGTCATAAGAAGGTACCTCTTCGGGGTACCTGTCTCCTCGGACCGTCCGTCGTCGGGTACCCCAGCTTTCTCAGTCTGTTCTGACTCGCTGATTCGTATCGTATGTAATTCCGTCCTGTTATTTTCATGTGCTAGACGAGGTCCTCCTCGGTTTACGAAAGAGATCAACATCATCCATCAGTCTCAATCAAGTCAAGTCAGTGTGTAGTACAGGTTGTGATACACTGGGGTACCTGACATCGATTGCTCCGGAGGGACAGGTAGTGGTCAAGGACCTCAATCGAGTTTGAGTACAGGTAACTCAATCACTTAGGTATGATGATAGAGTAGCACACAGTAGGGGAAGAGGAGGACGGAAGTTAGAAAGGGTCGTAGTCCCAGAAAAGTTTACTCAGTCAAGAAGCGTAGTCCCCCGGTTTCATAACCTCAAAGTCGAAATCGTAGTTAGGAAGGTTACTTATGAGTCCTGACTAAAGGAAATCCTACCCGACCAACCTAGAGGAACTTCAGGTCAAGTCAAGTCAAGTCAGTGAGTCAGCACAGGCTGAGAAACGCTGGGGTACTTAGTGTCGTACGGTCCGGAGGGACAGGTAGTGGTAGAGGGCTTTAAGTGAGTCTGAGTGCAGGTAGCTCAGGCACTATGGTAGGTCGGTAGAGTAGGAGACAGCAGGGGAAGAGGAGGACGGGGGTTAGGGAGGGTCGTAGTCTCAGAAAAGGTTACTCAGTTGAGAATACTCCACCGGTTTCATGACCTCAAAGTCGAAATCGTAGTAAGAAAGGTTTCTTTAGGGTCCCAACTAGAGGAAGGCTTACCTGACCAACCTAGAGGAACGTCAGGTTCCCTGAGAGTTCTCAGAAGAGGTCTTGGTCTCAAGTTTTCGTAGTTAAGAAGTTCCTAGTCGGAAGAAATGTCAGGTTGAGGGTGTAGGTATACACTGATGACCTTTTTGGTATTGAAACTGATCTACCTGGAAACAACCGTTTCATTACAGAGACGAAAAATTATACGACAGTTCAAACCAGTATTGAGAAATAGGTCCCTCGTTCACAGAAATTAAAGTACCGACGTTAGTGGTAGACGTCACTAAAACCTCGGGTGTTTTTATCGGACAGTGACAAAGGTAACAAAGGGGCAGATAAACGGTACTTTACTACCCTGGTCTACGGTACTAGAATCAAAAACTTACAACTTAAAATTCCGTGAGAAAGGGGAGAGGAGAAAGTGAAAGTAGTTCTCCGAGAAATCAAGGAGAAGTGAAAGACGGTATTCCCACCACAGTAGACGTATAGACTCAAATAACTATAAAGAGGGACGTCAGAACTAAGGTCGAACACGAAAGTAGGTCGGGTCGTAAAGAGTACTACATGAGATGTCCAACTACAGGAGGAAAGGGTTAAACCTTGTCCAGACGACAAGGTTCAGGTCAAAATTGACAACGAAGTACTGGACGTATGTCTAAAGAGTCCTCCGTCTAGTCCAACAGACTATAAGGGTAGAGAACTTCTTAAAAAGACTCAAACAACACTAGGTGTACCAGTTTCCGAAATTCCATCAGTTATTTCGTCTTCATCTACAAAAGGACCTTGAGAAACGAAAAAGCTACTAGGTTGTCTACAACCGTTAAACTAGAGACCAAGGAGACGGAAAAGATTTAGGTCGAACTTATAGACCTTCAAGTACCTAGTGTATGAAAACTTCGGACCGAACCTCTGAAAACTCGTAATACAACGATCGTACACTCTACTCATGTTAACACACCAGTAGACTCGCAAGAAACCGTAACGGACAGAAACCTTAACCTTACCTTTGACTGGTAAAGGTCAGGACACCGGTACCAACTCAAAAGGTTTAAACGACCGTATAACTCACTTCGTGAAAGTATCGTAGTAGAAAATCCTAAACTTTATCGAGATGACGTTAAGGTAGTGGAGGTGATCGAAACAAGTATCACTACGAAAGATTCCGGGTGAACTGAAGTGTAAGGTCCTACAGACCGAGATCCACTCACTAGTGTGGTAGCACTAATATACCTATTACTTCTTGTAAAAATTATATAAAGAAGACACATAAGAACGGTGAACAAGAATCATAGAAGACGAAGAGAATCCAGGTGTGGTAAAGACAAGAAGCGACACGGGTAGAAACGTACTTTACAAGGGAACCATAGAAATTAAAAGAAGTTCTCTAGAGATCAGAAAGGGTAAGATAACAAAAGGAGATAAAGAAACGTGACTAGTGACTCCTTCCGAAAGAATAGAGAGGAACGATAAGACACCTTGAGACATAAGTTTACCCATATAGAAAGGAAAAGAGGAAACGAAATACGAAGAGAAGAAAAGTGTCGATTAACATTCCGGAGGAGTCTGTTGGTAAAACGGAAAAACGTAAAGAAAAGGAACTAGGGACGGAGGACATGTTACAGTACTTGAAGGTAGGTATCAACAAGTCCGTGAGATAGTCTAAATTAGGGAACTTAGATAAACAGTGAAGGTGACATATCAATATTCCCTAAACCAAATCCAGTATGGACTTTCCAGATCACCAAAAGAGATGAAAGAAGTTACATTCAGACTTAAACCGTTATTCCTCAAGTACTAGACTCAGTGTCAGTCGAGGGAACGACGTTTCTTATATTAGGTCGACTAAAGTCATAACTGGTAGACCACTACAAGTACACATCTCAGAAGAGAACACAACAACCTTTTTCCACAAACGATACCGGTCACACAAGAAAACCGTTTTGAGATAATCGGAAACGGGACGAAGGAAGGTACGGTTCCGGTTTAAACGGACAATGAGGTCCATAAAGAACTGAAGGATGAAAACGTAAGGTCAGGGGGTATTACTTTACCTGTAGAAAAATTCCACAATTAAGATCTTCCAGAACATCCAGAAGTATCTTGGTAAGTTGAAATCGAAGAAGTTGGAATGACCAGTCCCGTATCTGAACCTAATGGTACTATAACTGACCAAACGGAACCTTTGCTTCTCTCTGGTAAGACAGTAAAAACTCTGACGTAGGTTCATGACGTTAAACTTGAGAAAACAACTGATACAACCTATGAGGTAAAGAAGATTCCCTAAGAACGGGTGTCATCATCTATATTACTAGTAGACTCAATATAAGTGGGTAAGGTCAGGTAAAATCAAAAGACTAAGGATTCTACAGTTGGATGTGAGAACGGTAGAGGACAAACTGGTGAAGGTTAAACGGAACTAAGTACCTGAATTGTAAGGTCCAAGGATACATTATAACGAGAAATGTCGTAACTAAAATGAAGGTAGTGGTTAGTGTAGGTGTTGACCCACAACAAGGACGAAACCAAGGTAGAGAAGTAAGAAAGACTCAATAAAGAGGTGACTAGAGGGTATCGTATAACCCGTGGATGGATGGACCCGGTACGTAGAAAGTCACAGGATACAAAAACGGAAAAGTATAACAAAAACCCCCAGAGTTCCGTTCTCATGATTTCACTAAACGGTAAGGAAAGAGGGCACCTGGTGTAAAACAGTCTTAAGAGGTGGTACTGGACAGGTAGAGCCCATCGGGGTGTCCCGTACCGAGTATCAAAGATACTCAATCTGTTCCAACACCAGGTACACTAGTCTAACGAATCAAAAGACACTAACACCAAAAGAAAGATAGACGGGAGACTACCTCTTCCTACTCCGAATACCTTCGAAGGACTACCCTCTCTGACTGACTCCCCCTTTGACCCAGAACAAGACTACCCACCCCGGTACGAGTCATTTAGAAATTAGGTCAAAAGACAACTACCCACTCCGACACAAGGGAGGGTAAATAAACTGGACTCCGGTTTGATACCACCTCTATTACTTCTATTACCACTGGAGGAAGTCTTCCAGGGTACGTCCGTGATGACGTGAGTCACGGGGGTTGGGACGTCGTCCAGTGGTAACTGGGTGCGGAGGGGACCTCTGAGGACCTGTGAGTCCCGTTCAGACCTAGTCAGAGAACACCCCAATGACGAGGAAAAAGGACCCAGGGTCACACGTCTTCCAAGACAAACACGGGAGACTCTCAGACAAAGGGTCAGGACACATTCAAGACCTCCGAGATACCACCCCAATTACCACTGGAGGAGGTTCCCCCGATTACGGTATGGGTCCAGACGACGTGGGTCTCGGGCACGGGGACGTCGTCAGGTGATGACTGGACATGGAGGAGTCCTCTGTGAGTCTGTGTCAAGACCCCCCAGAGACACCCCAGAGACACAGGACCACGAGTGTTCCATACAGACTCGGAAGACTCGTAGAGACCATCTATACCCCAAACTAAGATTTACATTAAAGTGGGAAGGATGGTAGAACGAACCCGAAGAGGAAACGGGAACCTGTACCCCATAGAGGAGTTTCAGCGAGGTCACGACACGACGGCGACAAGGTCCTTCTCGGTTTACGAAAGAGATCAACATCAACTACCAGTCTCATTCCACTACCTTCCCTACTCTGATCCTTTCAACCACCGTCTATCTAATATTTTTCACAATTTATCGTACGATTCCTTAAACCTGAAATAGGATATTCGTTACACCCTCGGTGACCTCCTAAAATTCGTCTCTTTCTGTACAAAGACAAACCTGAAGGTTAAGGATTACCACCATAACGATCAGAATTTCAATCTTTAGTGAAAAATTAACAAAAGAAATATAGTTATATAAAATTGAAACAAGTAGACTCAATGACTGTTCTTGTAATTGGCATTATTATCGAATCGATCTCGTTCTTTTAGTCTTGTATCGAGGTATCCCTTCAACCCTTTTACAATCCTCTCTATGATGTTTAGAAACGGGTCTATATTTACCGAAGTCTCGAAAACGGTGGTTTCCTTCCCGGTAGAAGAAGGACAAAGAACACAACGGGTACGTCGGAACCAGAATGACATCTTCGACTTCTTCCACGTTCGGTTACTCGGTAATCGAAATTTCTAATTCACCTATGTCGGTTAATTCATTTCCTCACACGGAAATGAAAACCTCTTTTATCGAGACTACTCCCTTATAGAAGACCAAGGAAACGGTATCAGTCAAAATGACGAATTACTTTACGTAAGAAATTGAAGTAGGAGTGAGGAACTTCTTATTGTTAATAAAATGATCTTTTGTGTTATTTCAAAACTTAGTGCCTATATTAAATTCTACAGTAAAGGGTTTGGACTCTTTAAAAGAATGGGTGAACCTTTAGACAGAAAACCAAAAAATACTATAATCCACATATCTTCTTTGCAAAACTTCTAAATTGTCAGCAAAAATTTAGTTGTAAACGTCAAAGATGGATCGTTTTGTATTGTTTGTTTTCTCGACAGTTAACAATTTTCCTAAACCAACTTAAAAAGCTAGAACTAAGAAAAAAAACAAAGGAGAAAGGTTCATCCCCACCGTCTCTTTTGGTTTTACTGTTTTTCTACAATTTTTTCCGTATTTCCTATGTCGACTTAGTAAAAGTCTTGTGACTATTATCCTAAACAAGTACGAGATAAAACCGTCTATGTGTAAACTTCCGTGTGTAGTACATAAGAATAAACCGTTTAACCTGGTAAAGGAAAGAATCAATTGATACTTGTTGGTCAGTCTGAAATACCCGAAGGAAACTAAAACGTCGACTTCAGAAATCTAGATACCTGTGACAATAAGACGAAGGATCTCTGGTTTCCATTAACCAGTACCGAACGGTTTTTAGGTTAGAGTCTTCACCTTATAATTTAATTCCACTTATACATACAGGGGTGTGAATTCATCATTTCGTTTATTTTTCCCTGTCTTCAAAACGAGAGAACCTATCTAATTGTCGACTTTACCTTTGAACTTAAACCCTCGACTCAAAACGGTGAGGGAAGAATAGTCAAATACTCTTTGACAAATTCGTCCTTTTCGGGATCCGTTTGTAAAGTGGAAGTAGAGAAGTAAAAAAGGGGAGACAAGATGTGTAGTGACCGATCGAGGTTACGGTCGACGGAGAAAAAAAAAAAAATTAGATTAAGTGTGTTTCAATTTTCACTCAACTATAACCACCTACTTCAAACCTTGTTCGCTTTGAATAGGGTTTCCTTGTTTTGAGACTACTACTTGAAGTCCGTCTCGTTGTAGACCTATGACAAGACTCCGTCTACTCAGGTCCGAGAGGGTCCAGAGGGACTTACGAGTAATGTGTCGAACTGAAACGAGAAAACTCATGTCAGTGTAAGATCTGACGGATCTGACCTTAGGGCTATGTGAGTCATCGTCGATACCTTCGTATGAACCCGTGTTGGAAAGACCAAAATCACAGGCGGAGAGATACCGACTTTTTCATTATTATGGGTAGAACATCGTGACAACCTAATTTCCTCAAGTATTGTACATTTCACTAATTTTGATAAAACCGGTGACGAGGGTCCCTACCCCCTCGGACCACCCGACGGCTGACACCCCAGCGTGTCTCAGTCTGTATTGACTTCGTTGAATCGTCGTCGTCGTCGTCGTCGTCGTTCATGAGTCATTAACACTCGACACAAATGAATGTGTAAAAGAGTCTAAAAGATTCCCTTTCTGTTTCTACTAACCGTAGTTAAAACCATAGGGGAGGGTTCCGAGTAATAATAATACTTCTTTCTTATGTACTATTACAAAATTGAACGTTAAACATCCAAGGTTATAAACGTCAAGGGAGACGGTCTGAAGGACAAAAATGGTTCGAGGAGAAGAAATTTTTTCTTTATTTATTACCACCATGTCCATTATCTCTACGACGGAATTACATCATCTTTTTCCGAACCTGAATCTGAATAAAGTTTAGGAATGACAGTGAATTTTCGATCCAGTAAATAATTTAAAGAGATTCAATCGAGAAACATTTTACCTCCATCGTCAAAGGGTCAACCAACCCAGTGTCACCGCGTAACTTCTATTGAATAGGTATATTGGTTTACCCTATAAATTCTCCTAACACCTAAATCCAAGTTAGTACCATTCTTAAGATACAGACAAAGAGGAAAGATGATCTATTGTAAAGGATGGTTCACCAGGCAATTCCTACTAGACCCGACTTACCTAGACGAAAACATTATAGGGAACCCTTCCGATTAGTCGGTCACACGTCTAATGCCCCACTGATGAGACGTCTAAAGAGGAAACTCAAAACATCGTAATAAGGACTAGAAGGAGGATGAAAAAAAACCAACGAGAAAGATCCTGCAAATAATACCCGAGTAGAGAAGGAATTAGTAAATTTTCAGGTTCAATAAGTCATAACAAAGCAACAGGGTGACGACAAGTAAGACATAGGGGGAGTCTACCGGACTCGTCGAAGTTGACGGTAAATGTTCGTCCAATAAGGTCGTCTGGTTATAGGTCCAGTCGAAAGAGACGATATGAAACTCGGTTAGTCGATGAAACATATTTGGAGGTACCCTATAGGGTGTCAGTAAACTTTGAGTTATCAGGTCGTGACTTGACTTACGGATGGGATCCATCTATTACCAAAGGAAAAAAATATAAGCCAATATCCTTTTCTATGATAAGAGGTGAGTTAGTAAGTTCGGTCTTCGGATTCTTTGTAGGATCTTTTAACGAAACAGACATTGAAGTCAATAGTGGAGAATGTATAAAAAGAAGGAATTATTGTAAAAAAGTGTCGTGGTCAAGTTAGGGGACTAAATTAAATCAGGGAACACTAAAGAACTGACTCATAGTATTGGAAGGCGAGTCAAGTCAAGTCAACGAGTCAGCACAGGCTGAGAAACGCTGGGGTACTTAGCGTCGTCCGGTCCGGAGGGTTGAGGGCCTCAAGTGAGTCTAAGTACAGGTAGCTCAGTCACTACGGTTGGTCGGTAGAGTAGGAGACAGCAGGGGAAGAGGAGGACGGGGGTTAGGGAGGGTCGTAGTCTGAGAAAAGGTTTCTGAAGCGTACTCCACCGGTTTCATGACCTCAAAGTCGAAATCGTAGTAAGGGAGGTTTCTTTAGGGTCCCGATTAGAGGAGGTCTTACCTGACCAACCTAAAGGAACGTCAGGTTCCCTGAGAGTTCTCAGAAGAGGTTGTGGTGTCAAGTTTTCGTAGTAAGAAGCCGTGAGTCGGAAGAAGTGCCAGGTTGAGGGTGTAGGTATGTACTGATGACCTTTTTGGTATCGGAACTGATCTACCTGTAATCAGCCGTTTCATTACAAAGACGAAAACTTATACGATAGATCCAACCAGTATTGAAAAAAAGGTTCCTCATTCGTAGAAAATTAAAGTACCGACATCAGTGGTAGACGTCACTAAAACCTCGGGGTCTTTTATTTCAGACTGTGACAAAGACGACAAAGGGGTAGATAAAGGGTACTTCACTACCCTGGCCTATGGTACTAGAAGCAAAAGACTTACAACTCGAAATTCGGTTGAAAAAGCGAGAGGAGAAAGTAAAAGTAGTTCTCCGAAAAATCAAGGAGAAGAGAAAGACGGTATTCCCACTACAGTTTACGTATAGACTCCAATAACTATAAAGAGGGCCGTTAGAACTAATGTCGAACACAAAGAAGGTCAGGTCGCAAAGAGTACTACATGAGGCGTATATTCAATTTATTCGTCCACTGTTATATGTCGGAACTACATGCTATATTTTATAAGAATGATTTAAATAGGTGAGAAAGACTATAATTCTTACTATTAGATAAAGACAAAGTAATAGGTTGACAAGTATCAGATATTGTTACGTTAATTAAAAACATATAACAGAATTACCACCACCAAATCAACGATTCAGAACAGGTTGAGAACACTGGGGTACCTGACATCGGACGGTCCGAGGAGACAAAATACTTGACGATTAAACGAATCATCAATATCGTAAAAATTAACTCAAAATTTTAAATGATACTTCAATATAACAGACACTTTTGATGTAAAGTTAAAAGAAAAAATTAGAATTGATATGTGTGTGTGTGTGTGTGTGTGTGTGTGTGTGTGTGTGTGTGTGTGTGTATATATATAAAAAAATGAAACGGGGTTTACCCTTGAGGTAGTGTCATAGACATCTTGATAACCCTTGTTTATTTGAACGGACCAAGGGATCTTTCGTTCCATGAATTAGTAATTGATACTACAACTGACATCTAAAAATAAAAAGAGTTCCACGAGAAATAATCTAACTTCTTAAAGGGAATCTCAGAGTGAAACGACTCCTAAAATTAGTACTTACCAGTACCTTATACTAGTTTACGTGGATAACTTTACTGATATATTAAAGAATTTAATATCTCTTAAGGTGTCATTTCAGTAAATCCAGATTTCCAAAATGAACATCCTTTTAAAATTTAATACTTAAGTTCAGTACTTTATCCACATTCCGACAACCTAATCAAAACTATTACATAAAAAGTTCCTTAGACAGTTAACGTACACTTAACAGTTTAAATAACCGTATTCTAACAAGTATCATAAAGAAATAATAAAAGAATCACGGACACCTTAGATATTATTAAAGAAGGAGACAAGGACTATAAGCGTTGAAAAAAGAGAATACACACAAGTAACATTTGGCTATCTAAATAGTTAAAACAAAAAGAGAAACAGAAAGAGAAACAATAGAAAAACAAAAAGAGGGTGTAATTTTCAACCAAAGTCAAAGTCAAGTCAAATCAGTGAGCCAATACAGGTTAAAAAATACTGGGGTACCTGACGTCGTACGGTCCTGAGGGACGGGTAGTGGTTGAGGGTCTCAGATGGGTTTGAGTACAGGTAACTCAAATCAAACAAGAAAAAACAACAGATCGAAAAATTTCACCTTTAACCTAGTGTCCAAAATCTTGAGACAAGAGTTAGATATGTATAAAAGATCCTTGAGACATCTTCAATATAGTATGAGACAAGTTGATACTTCCGACTAATAAGGGACCTTAAGTCAAATAGTTCCAAAGAAACGTTTACGAAAAAGGGATTAAGGTGTCTTGATACCAAAAATCAAGTAGAGTAAAAAAAAAAAGAATAAAAATAACACCCTCTCTTTTTCCAGAAAGTTTAGGAAACGGTGAATGGAACATCATCTTCAGAGGAATGACCATAGTCTATGATGTATAAAAATCCATTATAACTCTTTTGGAAAAGTATTTACTGTCGACAATGAAGGTAAAATCTTGTACACACGAAATCATGAGTCTCCTTAAAGGCACCTGGAAGTCTCCCTCCACATAATAACTTCTAATTAGTACAGTCCCAAAGAGACCACCGAGTCTACCAATTCTTAGACGGACGTTACGACCTCTGGACCCAAGTCAGGGAACCAACCCTTCTAGGGAACCTCTTACCTTACCGATGGGTGAGGTCATAGGAACGGACCTCTTAAGGTACCCGTCTACTCGGACCACCCGATGTCAGATACCCCAGTGTTTCTTACAGTCCGTGATGACTCTCTGATTGTGAAAATGAAGTGAAAGTTCTAAGTACAAAGTATATAATGTGGAAAGACAATCAGTGAGTCGGGACAGGTTGAGAAACACTGGGGTACCTGACATCGGACGGTCCGAGGAGACAACTACCTTAAGAGGTCTGTCCTTAGGATCTCACCCATCGGTCTCGTAAATTTTTTAGAAAAATACTTACTGTTGATAATGAAGGTAAAATCCTGTACACATGAAATTATGATCTCCTTAAAGGTACCTGCGGGGGTCTCCTCCAGACAGTAACTTCTAATTAGTACAGTCTAGTGGGATAACACTCTTCGATTTCGGTCTGAGTACACTACTAAAGTAAAGTTGTCTAAAGTGAAAGAAGAAGACTGACGGTGAAATGAGACCAAAGTAATCTTGTTCCGTACCAATTTCCTTAGGGTAACACTTCTCTTTGGTCCTTTTTCGAAACGATGTCCCGTTCTCAATTAAGAGACAAGACATCCCTGACTATGAGGAGATGTGAAGTCGTTTTCGATTACCGAGTTATCTGGAGTACGTGAGTCGATTAGATCCTTCTTCAACTACGAAGACTTCATCCTAAGCTAACTCCTAATACGTATATTATATTATACGTCACAATAATGACGTATATTTTTATATAAATGTGGAGGAACTATATTTTATACTGACAAAAGAATTTTTTGGTTGGATGACCAAAATCGGAGGAGTCATAATGTATCTATAAACGTTTACACTATCACAAACCTACTCCTCGATGACTTATAATTAAACCTAAAATATCGTTTACTACCACCGAGTCACCATTTCTTAGGTGGATGTTACGTCCTCTGGGTCCAAACTAAGGGGTCCATGTCTTCTAGGGGACCTCCTCCTTTACCGTTGGGTAAGGTCATAAGAACGACCTCTTTAGGATACCTGTCTCCTAGAAACGTCAGATGTCACGTACTCCAGTGTTTTCTCAGTTTGTACTGACTTGTACGTGTGGTCGTTTACTATGGACGATTAATCTTTTACTTATGTATTTAGAGACCGGACTTTTTAGTCGAAATATCATAAGGTTCCAGAAGATTTCTTAATCTTTACAAATTCACTACGATAAAATTTTTATTAAGTTACTGACGATAAGTGACGAATCTTAAGTCCGTACGGTTATTTTCCTTTATTCGAAAGGATCGTCCATAAAAAACGGTTTGTAAGTATTCTTATTCTCGTTAAAGGAAAACTATACTCATCACACAACCGATTTCCGTGACAGTACGATACGTATAGTTAAAGACGTTCCCCTTTCTTAGTACTCATCTCTTTCTTTCTTTCACTCTCTTTATCGTCGAATTTTAAACCTCATTTAAAAAACTTAGTCATTTCTCGTCATATCAAAAACACTCTAAGTCAATACAGTCAACACCTATCATCCAGGAGTCACACTAATTACTCACTAGTCACGGTTTTTTCTATGGGTTTTATTGAAGAGAAGTCAATTAATTAATGTACGTAAAAGAAATCTGCCAAGTAAAATCAATCCATTTTGACTTTAGTATCTCTAGTATTACCGTTTAACGAATGTACGTACCTCTATGTCTTCAAACTTTTAATAAAAATAAATAGTTTATGAGAATCATATTTTCAATATCCGATGACAAAATAAACCCTAGTACTAGAAGTACATTTCCGTCTTTCAATTAAACACTTCCGATACATGACAAGAACACTACAATTTACGTTGACACAAATACGTATCTGTGTAGTCCAAAGTACATTTTGTGTACACAAGTTCTATATGAATAAGTCAACAGGACAAGTGTTTACAAACTCATAAGAGATCGTACATTCATGATAACATATACAACTTAAAAATTCGGATGAGTACGACTTTGGTAAACTCAAAACCAGACTCGTTCATCTTTCAAACGAAGAGACTCAATAAAGAAGAATTACATTATCCTAAATCTAATTTGGGATTCTCAATATACAATTCGTAGGTAATACTTGGTAGACGACTTTGAAGTTAAACGAGTAGTCTCTTTACTCACACTGGATATACTTGAGATAAGGAAGCTATCAAAATTATAAGACTAACACACTAACATGAACAACGAGTAGTGTTTTCCTTCTTTTTCTTTATTAAAATAATATTCCTTCAGGATAGGTTCAGAGTCTAAAGTAGACCGAAATATAGATCCGTCAAGACTGGAAACTCTCTAAACTGACTTGTTGAAGTGTTGTTATTTGCACTAGGTTATAGACGTCATGTCATTTATACACCGGATTTAAGATTTATGGGGGTATATACTTCGAAACATTAGAAGTGTTAAGAGACTCCGTCCATAATAATAAAAAAATAACTTCATGTCAACTAGACGTCACAAAACAAGTAAAGACGACATGTCGTTTCACTAAATTAATATTTCTATATAATACGTGTAATGAAAAGTATAAGATAAGGTAATGTTGGGTCCAGAGGGCGTAATATCTGTCTACGAAATGGTAGACTCGGTGGTCCCTTCAGAGAAAAGGTAATCCAGATGATATCCTATAGTTTATCATCCTGGAACAATAGATAGGTAGGATATGTACTATTAAATATAGACGATTAGGGTTTAAGAATCAGGAAGGGAAAGCGTATGAGGAGGGGAAACCGTTGTCATTCAGAGAACAGACCCAGACGTTCAGAAAGACAGAGTATCTACACAAGTAAATACAGTATAAAATCTAAGGTGTATATTTACTATGGGACGTCATAAACGGAAAGAGAAAGACTGATTGAAGTGAATCTTGTTATAGAAGATCCAAGTACGTACAACGGCACACACATATATATGTGGTGTAGTAGACATAGGTAAGTGGACAACTACCTGTACATCCAACAAAGGTACAAAACCGATAACATTCATCCCGACGACACTTGTGTCCCCACGTACATAGAAAAACTTAATTTCGAAACAGACCCATAGATGGGTCCTCACCCTAACGATCTAAGGTACGGTTGAGATCAAAATCAAAGACTTCTTTGGAGGTATAGCAAAAGTATCGTCGACGTGGTAACACGGATGGATGGTTGTCACATCCTCACAAGGGAAAAGAGGTATAGGAAAGGTCGTAAATAATAAATATCTTAAAAATTACTACCGATAAGACTGACCACATTCCACTACGACGTAACATCAAAACTGAACGTAAAGAGATTATTAATCACTACTACCCGTAAAAAAGTATACGGACAACCGGTAGACATACAGAAGAAACTTCTTAGTAGATCAGTCCAGAAATATGTAAAAAAATAATCTAAAAAACAACAATAACTTGATAAACTCGACAAACATATAAAACCTCTAATTCGGGAACAACGACATAGTAAACGGTTATAAAAGAAGGTCAGATGTTCGACAGAACAAATACCAAAGTAAACGACACCTAAGTTGGGTCCGAAAGGTCGAGACGTTGGACTTGAATTTTAGTCATGTGATCTCATAAAGATACTCTATATACGATGTAACTTGTGACAGTTATTATAACGATCTAGTGACTAAAAGAAAAATCGTGATTAAACCTATCGTACCCAGTGGAACCAGACACCGTCGACTCAAGAGGACGGACCTCTCTTCCAGGGGTCTGGGTTCGGTAGTCGCAGAAAGGAAAGATCTGGGACTATATAAGTATATGAGTAAGTTGAGAATTAATAATCAATACCCGGTCATTAAATCACTCGAACCCAAGGGCATTGATTTATGGTATCACACACACCGAATTTAATATCTATGAATAAAAGAGTGTGAAGACCTTCGATCTTCTGACTCTAGTCCTATCGTCGTACAAACACAGACCGTTCTCGGGAAAAAGACTAAAAGTCTACTGACGGAAGAACGAGTGTACCGTCTTCCTTCTTCAAGGTCCCACAGAGAAAGGAAGAATACTCCTATGACTCGGAGGAGAACCCAAGTAGAGAGTACTGGATTGACTTTGGATTAATGTAGGATTTCGAAGGTGAAGGACTTTGGTATTAGTTATACCCAATCTCTATGATGTATACTTAAACCCCCTTGTATTTGTGAGGGGAGTATCGTCGGTGTGAGACGAGCCTCGGGACCCCTACATTGTACTTGTTCAGCCTGTTTCTCGGAGCGGGTACACCTTGAATCTCAAAGTACCCCTTCTATTGTACTATTCGTTCTATTTATTTGTCTGACATTCACGGTTCCCTCTACTTTCTGTCCTTTCTTCCAATCTACCATGTCCCACCCGTACCTTCCGACTCCCCGAAGGCACCATCAGACCACCAATTCTGAGTCGTGAGCGTGACGCCGCCAGTGTCCCAGTCAGAGACCATCCCTTGATTCTAGCGTGTACGGTACACCGGTTTTGCAATTTTTTTATTTATTTTTATTTGTTTAACCCGATTCTATGTTTTATGTATGACAATTGTTTTTCAGAAGACTCTTAAACTGAGAATCAGACTTCCCTGATTTGACCCCTTTTCCGTTTCGTTTACCGAACTCCCCCCTCATGACCCCCGGAGATGTTCTGTCACTGTTTCGTCCAACACAGTCGAGCACACTTGATCCCTCTTTCCCATCCTCTACTCCAATCTCTGTGTTTCCCTTGAACCTGGTACTTCCACGAATATAAAGCATTATCCTTGGAACTCTGAACTAGAACTTTATATTTGATGACCCCCTAAAACTCACCTCCTTGCTGGACTACACGGAAAGTAAAATCGTCTTCTTAAAACCGACGAGACACCTTTTATTTGACTTGTCTCCTTATTCTCGACTTCGTCTCTCTGAACAATCTCCCCATAGTGGACAGTTTAATAATTTTCTAATCCGTTTACCCACGATTAGTATAGAGTACTTAACTAGTTTACAAAACAAACAACGTGTCTCGTTTAAACTTACAATAAAATTACGATTAGACCCTTCTGAACGTTCTTTCAACCGTTTCAGATGTTACGTAATTAGAGAAAGTTTCTTCTTTTTGACGGAGTTTAACCTACATTTGACGTATACATATGGTTTTGATTTATCACCGTCATTTCGATATGAAGTTTAACGTATCCAATAGACAACATGTTACACGTCAAATCTACTTCATGAGATGTGACGTTATTCATAATGGATATTAGGATTCCTACTATTCTCCAAATTTACCACCTACCCTTGTAAGACTTATTACGGTGATTTACAAGAACGAACCTCCAATTATCCCTGAAGGGACCACCGAGTCGACCATTTCTTAGGCGGACGTTACGTCCTCTGGGGTCAAGCTAAGGACCCAGTCCTTCTAGACGACCTCTTCCTTATCCCATGGGTGAGGTCATAAGAACCCGAAGGGACCACCGAGTCGAATATTTCTTAGGTGGACGTAACACCCTCTGGACCCAAACTAGGGACCCTCCCACCCCTTCTAGGGGACCTCTTCCCTTTCCGATGGGTAAGGTCATAAGACCGGACCTCTTAAGGTACCTGACATATCAGGTGCGCCAGCGTTTCTCAGTCTGTACTGACTGAAAGCGAAAACCTCCAATTATAACCCTATATAAATACCTAAGTGAGAGTAAGATATCTTACTCTTCGTCTCATTTGTTCTGTAGAACACTGGTGTTTTCTATTGGTCCTTAGAGTAAATTTCCTTTTCCTCTCTAACATTGATATCAACTCAGTTTCCTCTTTGTTTCCTTACTGTAACACTTCTGTAAAACCCAGTTGTTTCTGTAAGATACAATTTCTAAGTTCTCTTTTAAGATACTCGGTATCTTTTAGTGCAATCTATCTTGAAAAAGGCTCTACCATAAGTGAGGGTTTTCGGATCTTTACTTCTAGAGTAGGACTGTATATGAATTTACTGGTACTATGGTTACCTTTTACTTTAAGTTATTTAGACATCCTTTTGAACTTTCTTCAATCAACGGACCACGGGACAGAGGAAATCATAGGTGACGAAGGGTTTCGACTTGTTAGGATAATTAACCTCCTTCCTTTATTACGTTATTGTAACTTCGGAAATTAAATTTTATAACTTCACTATGATACTATTCGCCATCCTTTCTTCTTTCCCTTAGAGACATGTTGTAAATCCCTGTTAATACTTGGAGTCACCCTTATAAAGATTGTCGTTTTAATTTTCATTTACGGTACAATTCAATTACACTTTCAAGAAGTGGTTTTACTTTCCTCGATAGGTACAAAATACATTTATGTATGACGTTAAAATCCAGTTACGTAAATGAATTTGTGTAAAATCTTAAAATTCTTTTCTTAACGAAATCGGGAGAGTCCAATTTCTGTAGTTTCCCATTCTACGTTTTATGGTTTAATAGTTAACCTTTTCCTCGATTGTCTTAGTTATAAATTTAATTTTATCTATTGAAGTTTTAATATGATTTTTTCTTGTTTAGAAAAATCACAAGTGAGATCGAACGGTCCGTCCGTACTCATTATATATATATGTGACTCCCTTTCCCTTTTTTCTATAACCGTTACGTTTTTTTTACACACTATGTTTCAATATATTCACTTCTCCTGAAATAAGTCACGATAACATTATCCCCCTTTTCTACCTTTACGTCAGATTCGATTTCAGTCGAATTTCTTCCACACTCTCTCACTCAAACCTCCTGGTGTCTGGTAAAATAGTATGGTAGTAGTGTTCTATCAGAATATTAACCTCACTCCGTTCAATTCGAGGAGGAGAGGGTGTCTTTGAACTCTGTCTCCCTACGACAGAGAGAACAAATAATGTAAAACTTCTCTACTGAGGGTCCAGAAACTCTTTCATCTCAATATTTTAGTCGTTCTTTGAAGATTTTTCTCAAATTAGTGTTTCCTTATCTCTTTTTTAAATATTACTATTCAAAAGATTTCCTTTACGAGAGTCATTAACCTCCTCTCGCCGGAGACACCGATCCGGTAGACCTAAAACATTCCGTCCACTCTGTCTCCAGTCTCCGTCCTATTTCGGTCAGATTTCAAGTCAGGTGGACTTTCTCTCCAAGTCCAACAGAACCAGTTATAACTACTACTACATCAACTATAAACGTTCCACCCGTGTATTACTTCTAATGTCAGGGGTCTATTCATATCTTTTATGAAAGTTTCTTTACGAATTTCTGAAAGTTTCTGTACTATTTTCTTATTAAGGACCTCAGTTAATTATGGATCTAGTCATGTATAAATCTAGTACAAGATCCTTTTAAATTGTGGTTCTAAATAGAACCACTTTATTGATTTGAGACTTCTGAAAAAAAAAAGAATTAAAGTGTCAAGATCCGCCTCTTCCGTTACTGTGGGGTTAGGTCATAAGAACGGACCTTTTAGGGTACCTACCTCCTCGGACCACCCGACGTCAGGTACCTCAGCGATTCTCAGTCTGTACTGACTCGCTGAAGTGAAAGGGAAAAGTGAAAGTACGTAACCTCTTCCTTTACCGTTGGGTGAGGTCACAAGAACGGACCTCTTAGGGTCCCTGACCCCTCGGACTACTCGACGGCAGATACCTCAGCGTGTCTCAACCTGTACTGACTTCGCTGAATCGTCGTCGTAGTCGTTGTCAAGATCCTCCGTTTTTGTATTATTTTAACATTTCCTCCTCTTTATGAATCGGTCCGGTGCAAGTCTGGAGTCTAGTCGTACCGGTAACAGTAATTTTACAAAAGTCTGACCAGTCTAACGTCTCTCGTTACTTAAAGTTCAAATCTTTATAATGGAAATAAGGGAACACATCAAATTTTTTATCGAAATAACACGACATTAACTATAAATTATTGAACAAGTATAACTTTACACTATTTAAAGTTGTATAAACTTACACACACACACACGTACATACACGTGAACATACCCCGAAGGGACCACCGAGTACACCATTTCTTAGACGGACGTTACACCCTCTGGGACCCGAGGGTGAGGTCATAAGAACGGACCTCTTAAGGTACCTGTCTCCTTGGACCACCGTCCAATATCAGTACCCCCAGTGTTTCTTAACCTGTTCTGACTCCTTTATTGTGAAAGTGAAAAGTGTGTGGGTGAGCACACACACACACACACACACACATTTAGCAGTGGTGTCCATTTTATTGTTTGTGAAGGTGCTTGAGAAATTCAAGGGAATCACAAGACATCAGGTTGAAAAGGTGGTGGGGTAGGGGTTTATTGGCGACGAGAAGGAAAACATTAATATACACTTAAACATAAAAGATCTTAAAATGAATTTTATTAATCTCTGTACTACCATTAATCAGGGTGGTGTGTTACGGTAATACGTTAGTATACTAACATATTACATACACCCCCTTTCTTTTACCCATTTAAAAGGGACTCGTAAAAATTCTTAGAGAGTACAATACTATACGGTATTTCAGCAAAATACAAATTAAAACATTCTGACAATGGTGGTCGTCAGACTCACAGTTAACAAGATGCAAGAGTGTTTGTGAACAAAACCCTGTCAAAAGGATTAAAATCACAAAGTTCACCCTCAAGACACCATAGTGAAACACAAAAATTTAAACATGAAATGACTACTGATTCCTAGAACTTGTAAAGAAGAACACAAATGAACCATAATCATTTAGAAGAAACTCCACCGGTAAGTCTATAAACTAGATAAAAATAGTGACTCAACACCTTATAAAAATACATACGACTTAAGTCTAAGAAAAGGTCGACAGACATCTATAACAGAGGAAACACCGAACTGAAAAGTAACGGAATTGTTGACTAAAACTTTCCTTCAAACATTAAAACTAAAGTAAATAACTAACAATATATCAAGGAAAAAAGGATTCTCTAGAAAAACAATATATTTTAGTGATCAGAAAAGGTCACAAAGGATCTTTTAGAAATACAGGATCGAGAATTTTTATCTCTATACTGAGTAAAGTTCATTTCATAACACGTACCATACTCCATTCCCAGATCTAAGTAATAAAACATAACAAAACATACATCTTTTTGTTAACGAGGTCGTAGTAAAGAACTTTTTTGAAAAGGGCGAGGTAACTTTTAACGGAGACAGTTCTTCGTTAACCGTCATATGTCTACTGTCGAAAAGATCTGAAAGGTAAAACGGGGTCACGACGTGACAGACGTAATAAGGTCAAATCACAACCCAATCGGTTCTTCAAGTAAAACCAAAAAGTATTATAATACACATTTTTACCTTACTTGAGAGACCGGTTGGGTTATCATTAGCAACTTTAGACGACATATCAAGGAGGTTGAAACAAAAGAAAACGTCTTAATAAACAAGATCCTAAACGTAAATGCATATTTAAAATCTTAATAGGACAGTTAGGGATGGGTTATTTCAGACTCTAAAACTAACCCTAACACAACTTAACAGTTTAATACCTCTTAACTGAACTTCGTTATTACATCGAAAGTTAGATACTAATACCATATAGAGACTAATTTTTTTATAGGATAATATAAAGAGAGTCGTTACACAACACAAAAGTAATATTTTTTAAATTTTATAAAAAGTTTAAAATACAAGATTAAGATAATCAATGTCAAATTAAAACAATCAAAACTTTAAATTTAGTGAATCATCATCATGTATCGTCATTTTATCTACAAAATTGTCATTAGAATTTGGAAGGTTGAAACTTAAAAAAACACCTAAGAAGTACGTAAAGAAAAAAGGGGGTTAAAACTCTATCACACCGTTAAGTTTTAAAAAAATTAAATTCCAAATGTTGAACTACTAAACTATTGTACATATGTAACACTTTATTGGTGGTGTGACAGAAATAAAATACAGTCGAAAAGGGTCGACCTACAAGGTTTTAGTTACTTAAGATATAGGAAAGAGTAAGGGTGAAACTTCTAAGTAAAGTACATAATCGGAGAATTTTAAAGTTCAAGGTGTGTTTGTATCAAATAATTTTGGAATAAAAGGTTTACATAAACGTTTTGTAAAAACTCCTTGTTGAAAATTATAACGGGTTTGACATCATTGTAAAAGATTTTAACGACGGAATCCAGTAAACTAGTTTTCTAACCGTAGTTTTTAACCTACAAACCCCCTTTAATTGTGTCACCGACACTTATCTTACCTAACTTCCGTCCTCTAGAGTGGTCGATCTTCCGGTAACTCTACCGATAACGTTATTCGGTCTGTCCTCCTTTACTCTCGGGTCTCTCCATATTTCTTCCTTGACTACTTTACGGAACGACTAAAGGAAAACGGACTTTACGGGAGAAGACATGAAAGGTTGTACCTTAAATTTCTTGAAAAAAACAAACTTACTCAAATTGTCGTTCCTGTACCACCATCGTAAATGACGAATTGTTTTAATATTAACGATAAAAGACGGAACAAAGACGTCAGAAGATCGGAAGAAATAAATTTAACTGTACGTTTAATAATGGTTGTATTATCAGTTAAATTTACGTACATTATTAAACAATTATAATTCTTAGTCACAACCATTTGAGCCAGAAGTAAACGGTCAGGATTTTTAGTAGAAAAAAAAGTTAAGTTAAACGTAGAGACTGTTATTACCAGGTATATGCACAACCTGACAAAGACTTAAAGGTGAAACAAGGTAACTAGAAAAACAGATAGAAATATGGTTACAGTGTGACAGAACATACAACATCAAAATCTTCAATCCATCGTAGTCAGGAGGTTAATAAAGTTCGAATAAACGATAAGATCCAAAAAACGTAAAGAGATATTCAGGATCCTAATTAAACGGTCAGAGAAGTTTTAATGGAGAAGTCAAAACTAATCCTAATACACTTTAACTATCTAGTCAAACCATTCTCGACCGTAGAATTTAATGACTTAGAAGGAAGGAGGTATCTTACATAAAGAGAGATGATCCAGATAACGAAGAGTCGTTGGAAGTTTTCAAAAGTCTAGAAAGTATAGAACACTCTAAATAGGAAGTCAAGTCAAGTCAAGTCAACGAGTCAACACAGGCTGAGAAACACTGGGGTACTTATCGTCGTGCGGTCCGGAGGGACATGTAGTGGTTGAGGGTCTCAAGTGAGTCTGAGTGCAGGTAGCTCAACCACTACGGTAAGTCGGTAGAGTAGGAGACAGTAGGGGAAGAGGAGGACGGGAGTTAGGGAGGGTCGTAGTCTCAGAAAAGGTTACTCAGTTGGGAAGTACACTCCACCGGTTTCATGACCTCAAAGTCGAAATCGTAGTAAGGAAGGTTTTTTTTAGGGTCCTGACTAGAGGAAGTTATTAAAAGACAACAAACTCGGTAAAATCTTTAGTCAAACCGTCAACGAATTTTTAATTTGTAAGAGACTGTAGAACATCCATAAATGGGTTCTCTTTATTTTTGTATATAGGTATTCTTCTGACGTGTCGAAATAAACAATATCGGTTTTCGTCACGTTCATAACTAGTTTTCCACTCACCCATTTGACTGTATATATGTATATTTTTTTCCTTACTTGATAACTAGGTTCCGATCTTGTCCTTACTTAAACTTTTATTATTATAACTCAATTTCTTCAGTTTGTCTTTTATTTATTAGACATACTAAAGTAAATATATTTTAAGACATTTTACGTGTGGTTGATATCACTGTAATTTTTAGTCACCAACTGTCTCTTACCCCACTCTCCGACCCTACCCTAATGTTTCTACGTTTTCATACTAAACACCCTCTCCGCGTAATAAAGTCATCCAGACGGTATTACAATTATTTTTTTGTATCTGACCTACCGAGTTTGTTGTCTTTTAATGACTGAGTGTCAAGACTTCAGGTCCTCCAGTTCTACTCCAAACAGGGCTCCGGAGAGTGGAACCGAATGTCGACCAACGGAAGAACGACAGGAACGTACTGGAAATGAGAGACGGACACTCGTAGAGACAATGGACGGAAGAGTACTCCTGTCGTCAGACTAATCCAGGGGTGTGGATACTGTTGAAAATTAGAATTAATCGAGGAATTTCCGGAATAAAGGTTTATATCAATACAACCATTAATCAAGAAGTTGTATACTTAAAACCCCCCTGTGTTAATTCGGGTATTGTAAGATGGGAAAGGGGAGGGGATATAAATACTGAACATCGATACTCAGATAAAATGTATTTAAACAAGTCCAATGACAAAATTGGACTTGGGAATTTTTGACATAAAGTACAGATACCGATTGACTTAATGAAGATAAAACAAACGTGTTGACTACCAAAATGTAACAACAACAAGTCAGAGATTCAGTACCGGTTAAGAAACGTTGGAGTACCTGACAATCAACGTACGGTCCTGATAGTCAGGAGGTGACAGAGGACCTCAAACAAGTTTAAGTATAGGTAACTCAGTCACTACCATAGATTGGTAAAGTAGGAGACGGTGGGGGAAGAGGAAAACGGAAGTTAGAAACGGTTGTAGTCCCAGAAAAGGTTACTCAACAGAGAAGTGTAGTCCACCGGTTTCATAACCTCGCAGTCGTTGTGTGAAAGGTTACTTATAAGTCTCAACTAAAGGAAATCCTAAATGACCAAACTACTAAAAATGTTCGAGAAATCATTCTACATCGTTCTAGTTATATCTATCTTCGATCGTAGTTTCGGGTCAAGTTTTACTTCACGATTCACCTTAACAACTGAACACACCTAGTGTTATTAGACACCTTTTAAGACTTTCTCTACCCTTATGGTCTGGTAGACTAGACGGAGAACTCTTTAGACATACGTCCAGTCCTTCGTCGTCGATCTTGACCTGTACCTTGTTGTCTGACCAAGGTTTATCCTTTTCCTCATACAGTTCCGACATATAACAGTGGGACGAATAAATTGAAGATACGTCTCATGTAGTACTCTTTGCGACCTGACCTTCTTTGTGTTCGACCTTAGTTCTAACGGCCTTCTTTATAGTTATTGGAGTCTCTACGTCTACTGTGGTGGGAATACCGTCTTTCACTTCTCCTTGATTTTTCGGAGAACTACTTTCACTTTCTTCTCTCACTTTTTCAACCGGATTTCGACTTGTAAGTCTTTTGCTTCTAGTACCGTAGGCCAGGGTAGTGAAGTACCCTTCGTCTACCCCTTTGTCACCTTTGTCACAGTCTGAAATAAAAAAACCCGAGGTCTTAGTGACGTCTACCACTGACGTCGGTACTTTAATTTTCTTCGAATGAAGAACCTTCTTTTCAATACTGGTTGGATCTATCGTATAAGTTTTCGTCTCTGTAATGAAACGGCTGATTCCAGGTAGATCAGTTCCGATACCAAAAAGGACACCAGTACATACCTACACTCTCAACCTGACACTTCTTCCGACTCGTGACTTCTTAACTACGAAAACTTAACACCACAACCTCTTCTGAGAACTCTCAGGGAACCTGACGTTCCTCTAGGTTACTTAGGTAAGACTTACTCTAGTCGGGACCCTAAAGAAACCTTCCTTACTATGACTTCGACTTTGAGGTCATCAAACCGGTGGAGTTCGCTTCTCAACTGAGTAACCTCTTCTGAGACTACGACCCTCCCTAACCCCCGTCCTCCTCTTCCCCTGTTGACTCCTACTCTATAGACCTACCGTAGTAACTGAACTACCTGCGCTCAGACTCACTTGAGGCCCTCAACCACTGCCTGTCCCTCCGGACCGAACGACGCTAAGTACCCCAGCGTTTCTCAACCTGTGCTGACTCACTGACTTGACTGACTGACTGAAACTCTTAATTCAACAATTTAGGACACGATAAAATTTTAAGTGTTGATTGACAAAAAGGGTTCAACAAAATGTATCCTCGAGACGGACGACAAATAGTGAGTCAAATCGTTATATAGAGGGTTAACAATCATTCAGAAACTAAATCAGACTTCACGACGAAGGGATTTACCGTCCGGACTTAATATATCACATCATTAATGACTTATATGTGATTTACATTAGAGTTCCTAAGATAATCATTTATCTTATGTAAATCCTTTTTTTAGTATTAAACCTCTCGAGAGACGTAGACTGTGGTCCTAAAGAATATATACGAGATTAAAAGGAGAAGTTATCGAATGAATATCGAGACTCCATAATCAATTTTTAAACGATCACAAATTGTTCCCCTTTATCTCCCATTGTCGTAAGTATTATTTATCTTCTATAGAAAGGATATCTTCTCGTTTATTCGTACACTCACTCTATATTCCATAAAATTATTATTTACGTCGTGTTTTTGGAAAAGAAAAGAAAACATTGTGATGTATGAAAAGAAGAATTTATAGTAGGAATAAATAGTCTGTCGTACCAAGAACTGCAAATCCTAATAGAAAAGTTTAACACTGACTTGGAAAGTGTTATCCTCGATTAATAGTTCCCCGATTTATCATTGAAGTAAGAAAGACTTCGTCCTCCAGAGTCATTTCCACACTTAATAGTCAGTAAACACTATGAGACATCGACTCCTGAAAGTAGTATTACATCAATTTGGAGCATTTCGTGAATCTAGAATCTTCAAAGGTACCTTTCAAATTGAATAACATGTTGAAAAAAAAGACAAAATTCCAGTAGATACATGTAGGATACCTTTTTAACAAAACTTTCCAAAGGTGTTTTGTCTTTCGGAATGAACTTCATAAAATACCTCTATTACTAAAAGGATACTTTTCATGGAATATTGTTTACAAGGTAACAGATAGAAACTAGTAAGTTTAATTAGAAAATTTTCGGTGTAAAGTTTCATATAATTATGGGGAAGGAGAAACTAGAGGGAGTGTGGGGTGGGTGTACGGTGGGTAGATCCAGTAGTGTCTCGTGATTCGACTCGAAAGACACGAAATATCGTTCAAGGGTGATCGATCGACAAAATGTGTACCATCACATATATACAGTCAGGGTTATAGGGTCAATTAGAGAAGGAGGGGCGACACAGGTGTCGTACAGATAAGAGATGTAGACGCAGAGAGAAGGAAGAGACCTTTATCCTACCCCTAAGACAGAGATCCAGACTTCGATAAGTTCTATGTTAAAATTAATTTCTTCGAAATAGCTTACTTAAATAAATTGAGATCCATTAATATATAAACACACACAAAAATCTAGAAATTTTTAACTTCATATCAACTAAATGTCACAAAATCCATCCATATGCCGCTTCACTAACAATCATATAAATAGATAAAGTTTAAAGAAAGGTAAAATCTACTAGTATTCCATAACTTATGTCAAGAGACACGGTATGTCATCCAGGAGTAACAGATAAAATAGATATCATTACACGTAGATAATCAGAGTTTAAGGGTTAAAGAAAAAGGGGACGAAGACATTGGTCTTCAGACAAGAGATCCAGACACTCAGACAAAGACAAAACATTTTATTCAAGTATACATAGTATAAAATCTAAGATGTACATTTACCATAGTACACCATAAACAGAAATAGAATGAAGTTAATCATACTAGACAACCAGATCGACACAATGACGTTTACCGTAATAAAGTAAGAAAAAATACCGAGTTATTGTAAGGTAACGTAAATTAACACAAGAATTGACGGACTTCAAATTCTGCCCGAAAGGGGGAATCAAAAGTTTTACGATCTCAGTTAAACGGGGAGTGTCATTTCAAACAACCTGAAAGGTGTCGTGTGATATAAAAATAAAGAGATCTTTATTAAACAGATATAAACGTTTTAGTGACATCGTCTAGAGAAAGGAAGATTTTAATATTAGAATGAATGGAACGACTTTAGGTGTCCCAACTCCTCACTCAACCTCCCACCCAAAAAGAAGAGAAGACACCGATAAAAATTCTTTCCCTCTCTTGAAGTACCTCCGGATTGTATTTAAAAGTCGTACACGTGTTTTCAAGTCAAAGTACATGTAGTGACATAAAATGTAAAGAAGATCAAATCGTTACAGAGAAGTAGAAGTCTCGTACCAAAATAACAAATAAAGTTTTAGAGATCATGTATCCGTCATCAAAGATTGTCATGTAATGTTATTTTAAAATCGACTCTTTATCGAGATATATATCTACCCCTTCTCCTTATTCATTTAGATCGTTACTATCTTTAATGTAAAGGTATATTTTACTTTAACTTTCACACTAGAATTGTAATCGTGCGATACATGAATTAGGAAAAGTTACATATAGTGGATTTTGTTTAAGGAATACACAAAAATGGGACTTAGATTTAAACCATGAAAATTTTACAAAAAACTTAATAGAGAGAGTTTTAATCCTCTTTTAATTATGTAAAATTACCCTTTTATACCCGAATCCTTAATCTGTTTATCTTGAGTTTTGAACCGAAAAGGTAGTGATTCACATGTTTGAATTCTTCAACTAGTACAGGAGGTTCCGAGTCAAGTAGTAGTTATTTAATGTTGACTACTATGTATCAAATGTCTTCATAAACTCTAAATACAGTGATGTACACTTTTTGTGTTCCACTTAACAAACGAGAGAATTGATAAAATTTTCTTAGTTGAAACTATTTTCTTAATTTTAAAAACCGTTAGGAAGTGTATGGGATGTAAAAAAGAACTGGGAACGATTTAGTCTGTGAAGTATTGGGTTCAATAGAAATTATATTTATTTCCCTATTATAATAAAGTGAGTTCAAAAAAATAAGGGAAACTTTACGATTATAATAGGTAAGAAAGAATTTCAAAGGTAGTATTAAACGAGAAAAGACTAACTTAGAAGGAAAGACCACACACACACACGTACACGTGTATGTCTATAAATCTATTTTTCGTCTATTTTACTCGACGAAAAAGATCTTTTATCGAATCGTTGACCCACTTCCCGATGTCAACAAAGTTAGTCAAGTCAAGTCAGAGAGTCAGCACAGACTGAGAAACACTGGTGTACCTGATGTCGTGTGGTCCTGAGGGACAGATAATGGTTGAGGGTCTTAGATGAGTTTGAGTACAGGTAATTCAGTCACTACGGTAGGTTGGTAGAGTAGGAGACAGTAGGGAAGAGGAGGGTGAAAGTTAGAAAGGGTCGTAGTCCCAGAAAAGGTCACTCAGTCGAGAAGTGTAGTCCACCCGTTTATAACCTCAAAGTCGAATTCGTAGTCAGGAAGGTTACTTATAAGTCCTGACTTAAGGAAGTCCCACCTGCCCAATCTAGAGGAACGTCAGGTTCCCTGAGAGTTCTCAGAAGAGGTTGTGGTGTCAAGTTTTCGTAGTTAAGAAGTCACGAGTCAAAAGAAATATCAGGTTGAGAGTATAGGTATGTACTGAGGACCTTTTTGGTATCGAAAATGATCTACCCGGAAACAACCGTTTCATTACAGAGACGAAAAATTATACGACAGATCCAACATCAATAAAATTAACATATGTCAAGACACGTCATACATATATATATATAATTTTATTTAATCAGTACGAAATGATAATTTTATAAATTCGATTGTGTTACGATCAAAATAAACAGAAAATGAGAAACTGTATCTTTTGTAATTTCAAATTTAAAGAATTGTTGTGGTTGATAGAAATTCAAGTACGTCACTAGAAAAGAGGTTCTGGAGTGTGATAGATAGACAGAGAAATTAGTCTCAGTTTCAGGATAAGGAAATAATAAAATACAATAATACGGAGAAATACAGAGTTAACCTTATAATTAAAAATTTGGAGAGTGGTCCTTTTAACAAGAAACTCATAGTATAAACAAGGATGAGATATCATCTATGACTACAAATAGTATCATCATTGTTCATAACATGTCGTTACTAACAGAAATAAATCTAACGTACACCAGTATTTGTTTCTTAACTAGGGTGTGTACGGATGAATATCAAGGGTGCTCCGGTCTCTCCGTTACATTTCATCGACGACATCATTTTTTTTTCTAAAGTCTACCACACATAGAATATGGTATGACGTCAAAACACTAGAGGTTCCTCAGAAATTTTTGATCTAAAAGAAATGCCGTCCGAATGAATACGTTAAGAAAAGACTAATGTCTCCAAAGGAAGAAAGAGAAGACTAATGTCTCCAAAGGAAGAAAGAGAAAAAGTTTAGTAAGTTTCGTGGTTATGGACTCAAGTGGTTTGTTACAGTAATGAATGAGAAATAATACGTTAAAATATTCGTCATTCGAAAGATAAGAGTATTAAACTGATTTGTTATGTACATGTTTCGTCTAGACAGTCGGGTATACGTGTTAAAAGTCAGTACGGTCTACAAACTCTATGCACTCATAAAGACTTGACTTTCTTTTTTTCGGTGTTTGGACTGGGTGAAATCATAGAGGGGGGTTGTGTAAACAGGTAGGACAGTTCTGACGTCGTTCTAAGTCCCAAGTACTCCTTTTGTCATCCAGGAGTTCCTGATTGGACCACTAACGACAGTATTAGAAACAAGTTATAAGATTTATAGTTCCCTACGACCCACCTTTAATTTATATATGATGTATAAAAACAATCTAAAAAAAGTATTAAACTTACTTCATATACGTTGAAATACACTCTTTTGGTAACGTAGACTCAGGTTCTTCCACCCGTTACAGGAATGGTGAAACTGGAAAAATCAAGTCAGATCAAACCTCTACAAAAGACCGTCACACCTCCAGGACAATAGGTAGACTACTAAGGATCCTGTGGTTCCGTCTTAGACCTCAGTTCCGAGGGACCTAAATCCGGAACTAACACAATAAGGTGATCGATATCCTGAGATCCAGAGAGTGATTGAAGAGAGACGACATTTTGTCATTATGATTAGTAGCGACGGAGTGTCCTGACAACACATTTAGTATACTCTATTATTACATTTCACGAATATTTTCATGTACCGTACAGAGTACAAGTCATTCATAATTATTAGTGACGGCACTACCACCAGTCGTAACAATGATGACCCAGTACAACGGTAGTGAGCCTGGTCAAAGAGTACTACGTATTTCAATGTGAATCGTCGAAATTCTTACACATTCAGTGACAATCTGTTAGATAAAACTGTCTACCTGTAGACTTTATTTACAATGAAAATCAGATGATTTTTTTTTTAGAAAGATGGTTTGTCACGATTAATAGTTTAGTGTAAATTAAATTATTTTACATGCTTATCATACTTATCATCACCACTTTCACCCGTGGGAACAGAATAAGGACTGAAATCCCCTTTACGAAAGTTAAAAAGTGGTAACTCCTATTACAAACGACACCTAAACAGTATATGTCGAAAATAATATAACTCCATACAAGGAAGATCAGGACGAAAGACCTCTCAAAAATAGTATTTACCTACATCACAAAACAGTTATCATATCGAAACATTATCAAATTAATGTTAGACCAGAGGTATGAATAGGAAAAAGAGAGGACGAGGAACCCCTATTTTTTCTTATATAAACTACTTATCGTTATTAATCTTCTTTATGACACGTGAATTATAAATTATTGAACAAAGAGTGTTGTGAATATTTTCCCATCGATTGTGATTGAGATAAGATGTCCATTCCTTTGTCTAATAGTCTTCACGACTATGAAAAGTTCTAATGTTTTAATTATTTAATGAATTGACATAAGGTTTTAGATACGAGTGTCACGATTCGTAAACGTTTTCTCAAATTACTTATCTTTTGGCGATACTAGAAAGGGGTTATCGAGTCGTCCATTTCTTAGACGGAAGTTAAGTCCTCTGTGTCCCCTGAACTCAAACTAAGAACCCAACCCTTCTCGAGGATATTTTCCTTTATCGTTGGGTGAGATCATGAGAACGGATGTTTTAGGGTACTTGTCTTCTCGGCCCGTCAGGTGTCGGGTTTCCCAACGTTTCTCAACCTGTGTTGACTTGTGTTCGTGTTCTGTTCTGTTCGACTATAAACTTATCTTTCTAGACTCCGTTGTCATTAAATCATATAGAAGTTTACTTTCCGACACCAGTCTTCATTGTATGTAATCGGAACCGTAGTTTTAATAAAAAAGATAAGAAAAAACACACACACACACTAAGTGTTCTTTTTAGGAACAAGTAGAGACATTCAAAACGGATACCTTTGTCAAAATTTCATCTCAAAAATTTAGTATCCTATAAAGAAAAAATAATTTCACTGGTTTTCAAAAGTCATCCTTGTTTTCCTATAAAATCAAAGTTTTACTTTTTTCATAACTTAGATATCTAACGAAACCCATCATATGAGTGAAAGTGATATAACTAAGAAGGTTAGGTACTTGTGCCTTATAAAGAGGTAGATAATCACAGGAGAAACTAAAGAAAGTGGTCACAAAATATCAAAACATATATATCCAGAAATCAAAGAAACCCATCTATATAAGGATTCATAAAATAAGAAAAGCAACGTTACCACTTACCTTAACAAAGGAATTAAAGAAAAGATGAAAGAGTAAAAATCACATATCCTTACGTTCCCTAAAGACACACAACTAAAATATAGGAAGTTGAAATGATATAAGTAACTAATCCAGATCATTAAAAGACCACCTCAGAAATCCCAAAAGATACAGCTCCTAGTACAGTAGAAGTTTGTCACTCTCAAAATGAAGAAAAAAAGGTTAAACCTAAGGAAAATAAAGAAAAAGAAGAGACTAACGACATCGGTTTTGAAGGTTTTGATACAACTAATCATCACCACTTTCACCCGTAGGAACAGAACAAGGACTCAAATCTCCTTTACGAAAGTTAAAAAGTGGTAACTCCTATTACAAACGACTCCCAAACAGTATATATCGAAAATAATACAACTCCATACAAGGAAGATAAGGAGGAAAGACCTCTCAAAAATTGGTATTTACCTACAACTTAAAACAGTTTCCGAAAGAGACGTAGATAACTCTATTAGTATACCGAAAATAAAAAGTTAAACAATTACACCACATAATGTAACTAACTAAACACCTATAACTTCTTAGGAACGCAGGGACCCTATTTCGGGTGAACCAGTACGTTAGATATCTAAGTTATGTTAGGGATAGTTCGATCGTTGTCATAAAAAGTGTCTCGATCTTGTTTATTAAAGTGTTAAACATACCTTTATGTTTTTTGGAGCTTATCGGTTTCGTCAGAACTCTTTCTTCTTACTTTGACCTCCTTAGTTGGACTGTCTGAAGTCCGAGATGATGTTTCGGTGTCAGTAGTTCTGTCATACCATGACCGTGTTTCTGTCTTTATATCTGGTTACCTTGTTTTATCTTTCGGGTCTCTATTTAGGTGTGTAGATACCTGTGGAATAGAAACTGTTTCCTCCGCTCTTATATGTTACCTCATTTCTTTTAGAGAAATTGTTCACCACGACCCTTCTGACCAGTTGGTGAACATTTTCTTACTTTGATCTTGTGAAAGATTGTGGTGTGTGTTTTTATTTGAGTTTTACCTAATTTCTAGAT
The DNA here is from genome assembly GCA_006410555.1 of Capra ibex. Classification (NCBI taxonomy): domain Eukaryota; kingdom Metazoa; phylum Chordata; class Mammalia; order Artiodactyla; family Bovidae; genus Capra; species Capra ibex. The sequence continues at coordinate 316,618 of SJYO01051103.1, forward strand.
TTACATTCTGGTCTTTCATATTTTGAGGATTTCCTCTTGTATCCGTTTTGTGAGACGTTGTATTTAGTGTCGTCCTAGGAGATACTGGGTGGAAGGTCTTATGACCTTTATTTTCGTTTTTATGTTTTTACCCTGGATTAATTAAGAATTTTTGAAGACGTGTTGTTTCCTTTCATACTCGTTCTACTTTTCTATCGGAAGTCTTACCCTCTTTTATTATCGTTTACTTCGTTCACTGTTTGTTGATTAGAGTTTTTATATGTTCGTTGAGGACGTCGAGTGAAGGTCTTTTTATTTGCTGGGTTACTTTTTTACTCAGTTTGTTGATTTATCTGTAAAGAGGTTTCTTCTGTATGTCTACCGATTGTTTGTGTACTTTTCTACGAGTCGTAGTGAGTGATAGTCTCTTTGCGTTTAGTTTTGGTGTCACTCCATGGTAAAGTGCGGTCAGTCTTACCGACACTAGGTTTTCAGATGTTCGTTATTTACGACCTCTCCCACACCTCTTTTCCCTTGGGAGAATGTGACAACCACCCTTACATTTGATCATGTCGGTGATACCTCTTGTCACACCTCTAAGGAATTTTTTGACCTTTATCTTGACGGAATACTGGGTCGTTAGGGTGAAGACCCGTATGTGTGACTCCTTTGGTCTTAACTTCTCTGTACACATGGGGTTACAAGTAACGTCGTGACAAATATTATCGATCCGTACCCTCGATGGATCTACAGGTAGTCGTCTACTTACCTATTCTTTCGACAACGGCCCTCGGTCGTGCCCTCTATGGTGGGTACTGTTCCAGTGCACCTCACCGGACTGCCCGTTCCGCTCCGTCCAGAGTTCCCCAGGAGACAGACTCGTAGATGGGGCTTTGGTTTTAGACGGACAAATGACAGACGAGATGATAGGAGAAGACTGTAATGGTGGAAAAGAGACCCTCCTCAGTTAAGTCTCGAGGTTGTCAGAGGACGTATATTTTTCTTACAGAGTCAAATTTGGGGACCTACCGAAAGATTGAATAGACTGGCCAGACGGGGCTGAAATGTTGAACACCTAACAAATGTCGGGGGTTGGTACTCTCTGTGCTTCGAGTTTTGTATAATTTCTATATCTCGGAAAATCTCGATTCTTAATCAAACCACTTCCCAAGGTAACAACTCAATTACAAACGGCAGTCCGGAGGTATAGGAAATAGAAAATCCGTGGACCCTCCTATAATTAGTTACATTAGTCCTACGTCTTTATCCTTATATTATCAAAACTACAATCGATATGATCTGAAAACTCAATTAATTAAAAGAGAAACAATATTTAGTGACATGAGATGAAAGAACAATATTTAACAACATAGGAACGATACATTCTTACATTGAAATAAATCACGAAAGACTCTCACAGTACTCTGAAACCCTTCTTGTTGTGATAATGGAAATAGTCTTTTCCCGACATTTTACAATTAACTGGAAGACCGGCCTTCTACTACATTTAGTGGGTTCTGAATACATATATTGATCCATACTTCTCTCTTTCGGACCAGAGCTATTCTCAGTCCCGACAACTGTGACGTATTAAAACATAATAGGTAACTAGAGATACATATTAGTTTTTCATATTTTTCGAAAAGCTTGTTATTTCCTACCTGGTCAAAGAGACTGGTCGAGGAGCTTGACCAAAGAACCTTTAGACCGAGGGGGGCACACCTCGGAGACAGAGAGAGAGAAAGAGGGAGAGGGAGGGAGAGGAAAAGTCCGACTTAAGGGTAGATCCCACACCTCCGACAGGCTCAGATGAATGTACGGGACCGAAAATTCTAGGTGCGCTCTCCCTCGGATTCCACCCCGTGGGAGGTGATAAGTTCAACCACGGCCACCGGATAGCATCTACCACGTTCAAGGAACAGAACCTTGAAATAATCAAGAGGTGCATTTGGTTCAATAAGTCGGAGAAAAGAGGTGATTTAAAAGGTGATGTGATAAGAAAGGATTAGAGAGAAAATATAAAGATTTATTCATTCAAAAAGGAGTGGATAAGGTAGAGGGGAAGTTTAATGGGACCTAGGTGGCCCTGTCCTGGGGCCGTTCGACACCATGTATATGTGGTACCTCATAATGAGTCGGAAATTTTTCTTATGTAAACTTAGTCAAGATTACTCCATCTACTTTGACCTCGGATAATATGTCTCACTTCATTCGGTCTTTCTTTTTGTGGTTACATTGTTATTGGGACATACGTTCTGTCGTTTTCTCTGTGTCTACATATCTTGTCAAAAAACCTGAGACACCCTCTCCCTCTCCCACCCTACTAATCCCTCTTACCGTACCTTTGTACATATTATAGTATATACTTTACTTAACGGTCAGATCCAAGTTACGTACTATGACCTACGAACCCCGACCACGTGACCCTGCTGGGTCTCCCTACCATGTCCCTCCCTCCTCCCTCCCCCCCAAGTCCTACCCCTTGTGTACATATGGACACCACCTAAGTACAACTACATACCGTTTTGGTTATGTTATAACATTTCATTAATTGGAGGTTAATTTTATTTATTTGAATATAAAATTTTTTATAAATTTTTTTAAATTTTTACTTTTTTCATTGGTATAGATTATCAACCTCTTATGGGTGTTTAACTTTATCGATAAAATCTAAAGATAGTGGATTATCCTATAAATAAACTATAACTTATTGAGTGAATACTAACTCATTTCTGAGTGGAATAAGAATGGACCGTACATCGACAGAATTGTAGATATTAAATAGATGAGCCAAAACGAAGTAAAGGGTATAATAGAGAAAGGACTGAGGAAAGATCTTAAGATCTTTTTTTAGATCTTTAGTATCCAGATCTAAATCGATTACGTGATAAGATAGAAACGTCATTAGAACTGTTCAGTCCTTAAAGACTACGACTTTTATTAATTAGAGAGACACTATTTGTGTTCTAAAGTAATCTTCGATCTCTTATTCACATCTCCCTTTTCTAAAGTTACAGTACCACTCTTATAAAAAAAAAGGACTAAGATTCTGATAAACCTAAAAAGAAAACTTATCGTTTCTGGTACGTTATGCTCTAAGTAACATAATATGTTTACTAAGACGGTGAATTAAACTAAAAAATAAAACGAAGAATTTGTCACAAATTTAGTTTGGATTTATTAATTTAGTGTGGATTTACGTTTCAAACTCGACTAGGTGATTACGTATAAGAGATGTCATTGGTAGTAGGAAAATAGTACCTATATTTTAATCTACTAAAAAAGAGATCAAATTACACTTATAAAGCATGCAGTAAATACTTACTAGTCATAAGTACCTTTTTCAGGTGGAACATTTTGACTCGTCGAAGGGTTTAACCATGATAATCAACAACGAAATCTTGTTGAGAAGAGTCCTTTTTTTTCAATTAGTCACACATTGACATATTAAAATAGTTACTTTAGTCAACCATGTCGACGAATTTAAAGATCTTAGAAACGAAAAACTTCTATTTTGTAAAGACTTAACGGTTTCAAGTCGAGATACGACTCTTCTTTCACGATTTTAATTTACAGTAAAAGTAAAATTTGGTAACTTTCCTTTTCGGTCGAGAATAACTCACTTAATTTTTTTTCTGAAAGTGTAGTTTTCTAGTGAATTCTTTTTACGGGTTTGTTTTCGGGGACGTTACACTTAGTCATTTAGGAACATCAAAATCACAAAACACCCTAAACAACATAGAATGTATTTTACCTAATTTCTCCCGAACTCCACATCCATAGAAATAAGTTTTCGTATAGATACTTTTGTTGGTGTAGAAACGTTTTGTATGTACGAGTGTCTGAAAGTTCCAACGTGTTTAGACCCGATCAACTTGTTCGACATCGAGTACCTCTGGATACTAAACCGAACTGAGACGTCCCACACCCGAATTCCAAGTCAGTACAGTTAAAGAAACGGTGGGGTACCTGACACCAAACGGTCCGAGGAGACAGTTCCCCTAAAGGGTCCGTTCTTATATCCTTACTCAACGGTAAAGGAAGAGGTCCCCTAGAAAGGTTGGATTCCGAACTTGGGTCCAAAGGACGTAACATCAGTCAGTCAAGTCAGTGAGTCAGTACAGGCTGAGAAACGTTGAGGTATCTGACGTCGTGCGGTCCGGAGGGACAGGTAGTGGTTGAGGGCCTCAAATGAGTTTGAGTATAGGTAACTCAGTCACTACGGTAGGTTGGTGGAGTAGGAGACAACAGGGGAAGAGGAGGACGGGAGTTAGAAAGGTTCGTAGTCCCAGAAAAGTTTACTCAGTCAAGAAGTGTAGTTCACCGGTTTTATAACCTCAAAGTCGTAGTCAGGAAGGTTACTTATAAGTCCTGATTAAAGGAAATCCTACCTGACCAACCTAGAGGAACGTCAGGTTCCCTGAGAGTTCTCAGAAGAGGTTGTGATGTTAAGTTTTCGTAGTCAAGAGGACGTAACGTCCGCCTAAGAAATAACAGGGTCACTAAGACGTTTTTCCTCCTCTATGACGACCTCGTATCAACGAGTAGTTGGTCGAAAGATAGGGGTCTAATTGTTGGGACACAGGTACCGTTAAGTTAGTCGTGTCACAGGAAACTCTAATTCCTTACTTCTTCGTCCGACACAGTGACATTGTAAGAAACGGGACACGTAAATGAGAATCACTCTTAGAGTATGGACTCTTAGTGCCTTATCTTGATTTAATAGTTTATCGGAGTTTTTTACATTTCAATGTTGTTTTAGTAATTTTTTTAGGACCAACAAATTAGAGACTCACTATGAATTGAAGTTTGGTCTTCTTACCTTAAATTCTTTGTATTTTTCCATGTGATAGTAGATTCAAACGAGAGTATAATTTTCAGTTATTAAATAAAAATATAACCATTCTATATTCTTAACAGGTAATATAGTTAAGAAGTAGACAACGTAGGAAATTTCTAACAGAACAAGTGGAAATCTCTTGTAACCGGTAGTTAAACAAGTGACAAGAACTCTGTCGCAACTTATCGTCTTTAAAGTCCCTTTACGTTTTATTCTTTTAGATCTTCCGTTACCGTGGGGTGAGGTCATGAGAACGGACCTTTTAGGGTACCTACCTCTTCGGACCACCCGACGTCAGGTACTCCAGCGATTCTCAGCCTGTACTGACTCGCTGAAGTGAAAGTGAAAAGTGGAAGTACGTAACCTCTTCCGTTACCGTTAAGGGAGGTCACAAGAACGGACCTCTTAGGGTCCCTGTACCCTCGGACTACCCGACGGCAGACACTCCAACGTGTCTCAGTCTGTGCTGACTTCGCTGAATCGTCGTCGTCGTCGTCGTCATCTAATAATAGGACTGAGAGTACGAAAGTTCACCATATTGGCAAATGTTCTGTTAGTTAAGGGAACCTGGAGTGAAAAGAGTAAACTTTTTCTTCGTGCGACCTGACACATCAAAGATGGTGGAACAGACCTGGGTTTACAGGTATTTAAAGACTACTATAAGGGAGACTATACCCCGTACAGACAGTAAAGGGATAACAGAGAGTCGAGGTGTGGATGGTGAGATATGGAAAAGAGATACTATGAGGCCGGACCCTGAGACGTTTGGTGTAAAGAGAACACCAAAGGTCAAAGATCAATCTAAAGACCAAAGAAAGGTCAATCTAAGAGAGATATCCTCCGTGACTTCCCTCTGTCGTTCCGACAAAAAACGAGGAACTTGTTGCAGTTACAACATGTAAAGGACCGTCAACCAAGACTAGAGGTCGAAGAAATTTTTGAGAGTGAAAATGTCGGGAGATTCACATAAGTAACAGATTATAATAAATGATATCAAAGGTCAAAAAAACAGACCTGGATATGATTATGAACCCGAAGGGGCCACCGAGTCGCCACGTGTTAGGTGGACGTTATATCCTCTACACCCAGTTAGGGACCCAGTCCTTCTAGGGAGTCTCCTCCTTTACCGTTGGGTGAAGTTATAAGAACGGACCTCTTAAGGTACCTGTCTCCTCGGACCGTCCGATGTCAGGTACCCCAGTGTTCACAACCTTTGTTGAATCGTTGATTTGTTGTTGTTTATGGATTATAAATCCAATTCCCCGTGACCTATCTTGGCATAAAAAGTTTCTTATACTGGGTACAAATAGAAGAAATGGAACAGGTGACGACATGAGTACTAGACTTTGTGTCATTCGAGAGTTATGTATGACTCAGTGGACCTGAAAGTATCTACTCACTGGAACTAAGTTCAAGATCGGAATAGCCAATTTTCAAGACACTACAACCCTTTAAGATTGTATACACTAGTAGTTAATATATTAGATTTTTTACTTTTTAATGTTTGACAAGAAACATTAAGAACCAATAGACGTTATTTGGACTGAATTGAATCAAAAAGGATATATGAAAACAAAGGGGTCGTAGGTCGTCTAACAGACCGAGTACCGACCATAAGTTATTTAAACACAATTTATTCACTACTTACTTCCTACGTCTATTATTTTTATAAAAAAATATTAACTAGTCTGGTACCCCTCACAAGTTTTTTAAAACCGATATAGTGGAATAATGAAGACATTCAAAGTCTTAAGGGTTACGTATCTATCATACATTCCTGGTACAAAAGATATCGAGACACAAGAGTTATACATCGTATCGTGGGTCCGGATACCTATGACAACCTCTCAACTTATTCAGTACAATGATTCATAGGAGTTCATACCATTTATGACAAAATATAATGAGGACCGAGTCATTAGAGGAAATAAATAATGATATCGACGTAAGAAATACCCGTACAATTTTAAATGGAAATTCTTGTATCCCGAGTTTTGTAGAGGTGTAATTAATGATCGACAATTGAAGAGAAGAGGTGTTGAAAGAGTATATATTTACTTCTGATATTATCATGACAAGAGTATGTCAAGACGTCTAATTTATTTCATGATGTAGTTTTCGAGACCCCCGTTACGATTTATATCATTAGTGAGTTATTATGATCGCTAACAAGATCTTAGTAAGTAAGTTTAGACGGTTTTAGAATAAAGACTCGAGAGATAATAACTATTTTGTTATGAATATTTATTAAACCTTGTAGGTGATCCGTGGCAATTAAAAAGATCACTTGCATTTTTAAACATAGTGTTAGATAATCTTTAGGTTTGGTCTTTGAACCGTCGAAAAGACGGAGAGTGAAACATGTAGATGGACCACTGATTCCCAATGTGTTTACTTGGTTTTCTACTGGAGACACGGAACTCGGGGTTCAACAATTAAAGAAGTGACGTCCGACTCTACACAACCGAGTTTTCGGACGGTTTTGGTTTGAGTAAAAGTATTGAGGTCAATAATTTTTTTTTTTTTTTTCGGGTAGGTTCGTCAGTCGGGGGTTTAGAGAAATAAAGAAAAGAAAATATTGGAGAGATTATTTCTTTCACTTTCACTTCAGTGAGTCAGCACAGGGTAAGAAACGCTGGGGTACCTGACATCGGATGTTCCGAGGAGACAGGTACCCTAAGAGGTCCGTTCTTATGACCTCACCCAACGGTAAAGGAAGAGGTCCCCTAGAAGGGTTGGGTCTCGAACTTGGACCCAGAGGTCATAACATCCGTCTGCGAAATGGTAGACTTTTTGGTCCCTTCAGGATTGGAGGGATCTTAGGTGCAAATTAAAAAGTAGGACCGGTGTTAACGGAACCAAGTTCTGAGTAGTAGAAATTGGAATTGAAAATATGTGTGACACACACATACAATCGGAGAGTCAACACAGGTTGAGAAATACTGGGGTACATGACGTCGGACGGTCCGAGGAGACAGGTACCTCAAGAGGTCCGTTCTCATGACCTCGCCCATCGGAAAGGGAAAAGGTCCCCTAGAAAGACTGGGTCCCTTACTTGGGTCCAAAGGACGTAACGTCCTTATAAGAAATGGTAGACTCGGTGGTCCCCTCGATAAATATGTACGATTATAAATATATTTTATCCATTGTTTCTTCCTGGATGATATTTCGTGTCCCTTGAGAAGAGTTATGAGACATTACTGGATATACCCTTTTATTAGATTTTGTTTTCACCTATATACATGTACAACATTGGTTAAGTGAAACGACATATCGTCTCTAATTGTGTTATAAAATTTAGTTGAGACCACAATCAACGAGTCAACACAGGTCGACACACTGGGGTACCTGACATCGGACGGTCCAGTCTTTTATGTATTTATTTATTTTATTCGAACATTAACCGGAGAACAAGGGAGGTCAAAATAGTAGGTATTTTGCGAGTCCGACTAGAAGAGTTCGTATTTAAGTTAACATAATGTACGACGAATTATCGAAAGTAATCGACTAATATTGTGACGTTGAAACAACTTAACTTCATCCATTATACTGACAGATCAAGATTTGAAAATTTCATTGTAGACATATTTTTATACTTTATATTTATTTTTTATTTTATATCATACTCAACATTTACTACACTTTTTTTGTTCCGATAGTATTTTTATTCCCTTTAAGTATTAACGATCAGATACTGTGTATCTTCTGGTGGTTTCTTTAGCAGTTTCTATGAAAACTTTGTTATATAACTTAAATTTCAGTATTCATATAATGTCTCTTCGAGTTTATTCAGACACAATAAAAGGACAAGTATTCTCCATAGTAGTGAACATATTTTCACGAGTTTTCCGTGTCCTAAATATTTCCATCATCCTTTCTTATTTTTATCGTCACGAAAGGTTTACACGTTTAAATGTACGAACAAGATTGTTTTGAACAAACTCAGTCTAACCTAAGTAAACAGTAAATTCTTAAGTATTTAGTTAGGAGTTTTTTTATTATGTCTTTTTAAGAGTACACTTTAAGAGTTGGGAAAAAATGGTGTATTAAAAGTTTATCGATCTTACGAAACAGAACATTTCCAACTTAAGGTTTCGAGAGGAGGTTATAAACAACTAAATAAACTGTAGATTAACAACTCATGAAACGAACCAAGATTACGATTCTGTTTATCTTTTCTAGGGAATCAATATCGTCAAATATAAATGTCCTTTAAAAAAAAATTTTTTCGTGTATATTAGTTTATCAGAAGACTGATACAGATTGTCTCAAAACAAATATGTTCTATGTTCATACTGAATTCACCCAGTATTAGTTGGAGGAAATCCAGTCACCTCTCTGTCCAATTTCTTCTTTAGAAACTGGATGTAGAGGTTCGTTTCGTTTCAAAAATTTTTCTCTAACTCTCCTTCCGGTGACGTTCCAGTCATCTCGAATCGGGTGAGATCTCGAGATTGAGGACCGACTGTAAACACATGATATCTATGGTCCAATAAAAATTCGTTATGTAAGATACATTATAAAAAGACCGTACTTGAAGGTTCATATCGATTCAGATTGGAAGTTTCAAGTCACTTCAAACTTTTTCTTCACTTTATATGGATCAGTAAAATGGACATGAAAACGGAAACTGTTCACTAGAACTTAATAGAGTTCATCTAAAAATGGTAAAATGAAATATATCTTACCATACATTTTAAGAATATTAAGTAAATTTTCTCTTTTTATCGTACGCGACATCTCTAATTTATACTATTTTTAACGGTCCGGAGTTAAAGAAGTAGACATTTCACCCTTACGTTTTGGTAAATGGTGTATCCCATTATCTTTCCTAATGATGAGTATATTTCACAAATCTTCTCACGGACAGTGTGTCGTTTGAGATCCACAATTAATAGTCTTGTGAGACTTGTGAGTATGCATAATAAAGGTACTGAGAACTTTATTAAGTCTGACTGTCATAAAAAGTAAAACAATAAAACTAATATAAAGAATAATGGAATTATGTCTGAAGAAGTGGTATCTTATCAAATTTTTGACTAAAATAAACATTGTATAACACGAGTCAGTACAGTTTCAGAAATACCGGGGTACCCGATACCGAGTGTTCCGAGGAGACGGGTACCTTATAAGGTCCGTTCTTATGACCTCACCCTATGGTAAAGGATAAGGTCCCTTAGAAGGACTGGGTCCCTAGGTTGGACGTAGAGAACCCAGAGAACGTGATCGTCTACCTAAGAAATAGTGATTACGATGGACCCTTCGGGAACATCGTATAATTAATACTTAATTAAATTCCACTAGACTCTACGAGGTATGTGTTGGATATTCTAGGACTTATTTTCTATCGTAAGTCAAGTCAAGTCAGCGAGTCAGTACAAGGTGAGAAACACTGGGGTACATCGTATAATACTTAATTAAATTCCACTAAACTCTACGAGGTAGAGTTGGATATTCTAGGACTTACTTTCTGTCGTATTCCCATATTCACCGAAGATACTGAAGGTCGGGTTCTTCATACACCTCTCACTCCCTCCTTGTCCCAACCTTTTTATGTCTCGGTCAGACACTTTTTGTCAAATATAGAATATCGCGTATGCATACTGTGCTACAAAAGGGTTTGTACTGTTTACAAAAGGGTTTTATCTACCACTAAGAATTTTTAGAGACACTATAACGGTCACTTTCTTCACTTTCACTTCAGTGGGTCAGCACAGACTGAGAGACGTTGGAGTGCCTGACATTGGACGGTCCGAAGTAGTAGGTACCGTTCCTATGACCTCACCCAACGTTAAAGGAAGAGGTTATAACGGTCATTATCCAATATTTAGACTTTGTTGGTAAAGATTTGATAATTATTTTTATAGTTAGATGCGACCATCCTTATGATTTCAGAAAAAAGTTGATAAAGATATCTTTTAATAAATGTTTCAACGGTAGTATCTTTCTACCGTGGCAGTTTAGTCATTCAAACGTCGGTTTAAAAAGTCCGTTTTGCAGAATATTTCATCATAATCCTTTGCTTGTATTTATAACGAAATAAAGAAGTACAAAAAGAAAAAAAAAAAAAATGAAATAAAATGAAATGTTATGAAATAACCAAAACGGTATGTAGTTGTACTTAGACGGTGTCCACATGTGCACAAGGGTTAGGACTTGGGGGGAGGGTGGAGGGAGGGGTATGGTAGAGAGACCCAGTAGGGTCACGTGGTCGGGGTTCGTAGGACATAGGACGTAGCTTGGATCTGACCGCTAAGCAAAGAATATACTATGATATGTACAAAGTTACAGTAAGAGGGATTAGTAGGGTGGGAGAGGGAGAGGGTGTCTCAGGTTTTCTGACAAGTTATGTAGATACAGAGAAAACGACAGAGCGTATGTCCCAATAACAATGGTAGAAAGATTTAAGGTATATATACACAATCATACGACATAACCACAAAAAGAAAGACCGAATGAAGTGAGACATATTAACCGAGGTCAAAGTAGGTGGAGTAATCTTGACTAAGTTTACATAAGAAAAATTTCCGACTCATTATGAGGTAACACATATACATGGTGTCGAAAGAATAGGTAAGTAGACGACTACCTGTAGATCCATCGAAGGTACAGGACCGATAATATTTGTCACGACATTACTTGTAACCCCATGTGCACAGACAAAGTTAAGACCAAAGGAGCCACACATACGGGTCTTCACCCTAACGACCCAGTAAACCGTCAAGATAAAGGTCAAAAAATTCCTTAGAGGTGTGACAACAGGTACCACCGACATGATCAAATGTAAAGGTGGTTGTCACATTCTCTCCAGGGAAAAGAGGTGTGGGAGAGGTCGTAAATAACGAACATCTGAAAACCTAGTGTCGGTAAGACTGACCACACTTTACCATGGAGTGACACCAAAACTAAACGTAAAGAGACTATTACTCACTACAACTCGTAGAAAAGTACACAAACAATCGGTAGACATACAGAAGAAACCTCTTTACAGATAAATCAACAAACTGGGTAAAAAACTAACCCAGTAAATAAAAAGACCTTAACTCGAAGTCCAGAACGAACATATAAAAACTCTAATCAACAAACAGTCAACGAAGTAAACGATAATATAAGAGGGTAAGTCTTCCGACAGAAAAGTGGAACGAATATCAAAGGAAACAACACGTCTTCGAAAATTCAAATTAATCTAGGGTAAACAAATAAAAACGAAAATAAAGGTCATCAGACCCTCCACCCAGTATCTCCTAGGACGACACTAAATACAACCTCTCACAAAACGGATACAAGAGGAGATCCTCAAAATATGAAAGACCAGAATGTAAATCTAGAAATTAGGTAAAACTCAAATAAAAACACATACCATAATCTTTCACAAGATCAAAGTAAGAAAATGTTCACCAACTGGTCAAAAGGGTCGTGGTGAACAATTTCTCTAACAGAAATGAGGTAACATATAAGAGGGGAGGAAACAACTTCTATTCCACAGGTATCCACACACCTAAATAGAGACCCGAAAGATAAAACAAGGTAACTAGATATACAGACAGAAACACGGTAATGGTATGACAGAACTACGGACACCGAAACATCATCTCGGACTTCAGTCCGTCAAACTAAGGAGGTCAAGGTAAGAAGTAGAAGTTCTAACGAAACCGATAAGCTCCAAAAAGCATAAAGGGATGTTTAACACTTTAATAAACAAGATCGAGACACTTTTTATGGTGACCATCGAACTATCCCTAACGTAACTTAAACATTTAACGAAACCCATCACATGAGTAAAAGTGATATAACTAAGAAGGCTAGGTACTTGTACCATATAAAGAGGTAGATAATCACAGGAGAAACTAAAGAAAGTAGTCACAAAATATCAAAAGATATATATCCAGAAATCAAAGAAATCCATCTATATAAGGATTTCATAAAATAAGAAAAGCAACGTTACCACTTACCTTAACAAAGGAATTAAAGAAAAGATGAAAGAGTAATAAGCACATATCCTTACGTTCCCTAAAGACACACAACTAAAATATAGGACGTTGAAATGATATAAGTAACTAATCGAGATCATTAAAAGACCACCTCAGAAATCCCAAAAGATACAGCTCCTAGTACAGTAAACGTTTGTCACTCTCAAAATGAAGAACAAAAGGTTAAACCTAAGGAAAATAAAGAAAAAGACGAAACTAACGACACCGGTTTTGAAGGCCTTGATACAGCTTATCATCGTCACTTTCATCCGTGGGAACAGAACAAGGACTGGAATCCCCTTTACGAAAGTTAAAAAGTGGTAACTCCTATTACAAACGACACCCAAACAGTATATATCGAAAATAATACAACTCCATACAAGGAAGATCAGGACGAAAGACCTCTCAAAAATTAGTATTTACCTACAACTTAAAACAGTTTCCGGAAGAGACGTAGATAACTCCATTAGTATACCGAAAATAGAAAGTCAAACAATTACACCACATAGTGCAACTAACTAAACACCTATAACTTCTTAGGAACGTAGGGACCCTATTTCGGGTGAACCAGTACCACATACTAGAAAAATTACACAACAACCTAAGACTAACGATCTTAAAACACTTCCTAAAAACGTAGATACAAGTAGTCACTATAACCGGACATCAAAAGAAAAAAACACCGTAGAAATAGTCCAAAACCATAATCCCACTACCACCGGAGTATCTTACCCAAACCTTGGAATGGAAGGAGACGTCAAAAGACCTTCTCAAACTAATCCCTATCCACAATCGAGAAGAAATTAAAAAACCATCTAAAGTCGACACTTCAACAGACCTGGACCCGAAAACAAACGACCTTCTAAAGACTAATGTGAAAGTTAAAGACACGAACACTACCCAGACAATTCTAAAAGATAAAGAAGGACTAAGTCACAACTTTTCAACATGAAAAGATTCTTAAACAGGTAAAGAAGGTGCAACAGGTAAAATAACCGTATATCAACGACTATCATCAGAGAATACTAGGAAACATAAAGACACAACAGACAACACTAGAGACGTAAAAATAAAGATTAAAATAACTAAACTAAAAAGAGGGAAACAAAGAACTACTCAGATCGATTACCAAACAGTTAAAATAAATAGGAAAGTTACTTGGTCGAAAACCGAAACGACTAAAAACGATACCAGAGAAAACAAAGAAAACGTGAATAAAGACGGGATTAAAAATTCTAAAGAAAGGAAGATGATTGGGACCCCAAGAGGTAAAGAAGGAAAAGATCAACGAAATCCACGTCTCAATCCAATAAATAAACTGAAAAAAGAACAAAGAACTCCATACGGAGATGACGATACTTGAAAGCGAAATTGTGACGAAAATAACACAGGGTATCCAAAACCCAACAACACAAAAGTAAAAGTAAACAAAAATACGTATAAAACTAAAGAAAAAACTAAAGAAGACACTAAACAACCAATAAGTCTTCGCACAACTCGTCGGAGGTATACAACCTTAAAAATTATCAAAAAGAGGACATTAACTCTAGATTAGAATTACGTAATACCAGTCTTTTCTACGAACCTTACTAAAGTTAAAAAAACTTAAATGGTTCCGATCTAAATACCGGGTCCTACACTAAATGGGACCTCTTCCAAGACACTCGTGAACTCTTTTTCCACTGTAAGTAACAAAACCCCACTTTACAGGAAATCTATAGTTAATCCAGATTGACCAGATAACATAGTAAATTTCAAACACAAAGAAACAATAAAAAGACAAATCAACTAGATAGGTATCCACACTCACCCCATAGTTTCAGAGGGTCATAATAACACAATGACAATTAAAGGGGAAAGTATGAACAATCGTAAACAGAATGTATAACGCCACGAGTACACAACCCCCGTATATATAAATATTAACAATATAGAAGAAGAACCTAACTAGGAAACTAGTAATACATCACCGGAAGAAACAGAGAAAAGTGTCGGAAACAAAATTTCAGATAAAATAGACTATACTCATAACGATGAGGACGAAAGAAAATCAGAGATAAACGTACCCTATAGAAAAAGGTCGGGAAGTGAAAGTCAGACATACACTGGGAAAAAACTCCACCCAGAGAACATCTGTTGTATACATCCCCAGAACAAAAACATAGGTAAGTCCGTCAGAAACGGAAAACTAACCCCGTAAGTTGGGTAAATGCAAATTCCATTAATAACTGTTCATACTAGGGCAACGGTAAATGAAACAATAAAACCCAAGACCAAATATGTGGGAAAAACACAAAGGACAGATCTCTTATAGGAAATCGTAAACAACCTCTCGACCAAACCACCACGACTTAAGAGAGTCGAAAACGAACAGACATTTCGAAAACTAAAGAGGAAGTATAAACTTACTCTAGGAACGACCCATGTCATTAGACCTGACATCCAATAAAAGAAAGTAGTGAAATTCATACACAACAGTAACGGAGGACCGGACTTCTCAAAGATAACTTTCTGGTCGACAATAGGAATACCCTTAGGGGAACACACAATAAACAACAAAAAGGGAACGACGAAAATTATAAACAAGAAACACAAACTAGAAACAATTAAATTAATTATACACAGAACCCCACAAAGTGGAACCCAAATAGGACAAACCCTGAGAGACCCAAAGAACCTGAACCCACTAATAGAGGAGGGGGTAAAATCCCTTCAAAAGTTGATAACAGAGGAGTTCATAAAAGAGTACCAGAAAGAAAAACAGAAGAAAAAGACCCTGAGGATATTAAGCTTACAACCTCACAAAGTATAACAGGACCTCCAGAGACTCTAACAGGAGTAAACGAAATTAAGCAAAAAGAAAAAAGGAGAAACTGAGTAAATAAAGATAGTACGATAGAAGATGAAGTGATTAGGATAGAAGACGGAGACAATAAGATGATAAACAACGGAGGTCTCACAAAAAATAGAGTAAATTACGTAATAAGTAATAACTAACTGAGAAAAAATAAAGAAGATCCAGAAACAATTTGGAAAGAACGTAGAAGAGTTAGGAACAGAGGTCCGATAAATAGACAATAAGGTAAAACTAAAGTTCTAAAACCTAGCAAAAGGGATAGTAATAAACCTTAAGAAATAGTCCATCTAAGGGATAGAGAAGGAGAAAACAAACCAAACCACCCGTAAATAGGATAAGGAAGTGGACGACCCATAAGGAGACAGAGAAGTAGAACAAATATAACGACGCAAACCCTACAGGAAACACATAAGACCGTCAAACACCTCAAGAGAAATAACACCTCAAAGGAGTGACACCCACCCAAACATAGACACCGAACAGTTCCAAAAAACCAATCCCTTCGAACACAGCCACAAGACCACCCACCTCGACCTAAAGAAGAGAGACCTTACGTTACTTCACAGGTCATTACTCAATACTCTACAGTCACCAAAACCTCATTGAAACTCGTCGGACATATGACGTCGAGTCCCGACACAAGGACACAACGACCTCTTAAACGCACCATACAGAACGAGATCTTGAACAACCGGGAACTCACCACGAACCAAAGTCACGTCCATACCTCCGCAAACTACTCGAGGATAGCTAATTACAAGGGACCTCAGTTCTCAAGAGACTACAAGAGTCCTAAGCCTGAATTCGGAGGACGAAGACCAAAAGTCAGAATAAAAATGTCATCACAGTTCTAAAGAAGATATGACGTAGTAACTATTTTGTAGGTCCATTTTCTACTTTTCAAAGAGGTATAACTCCCTGTGGGTCCCTCTGAGTGTCTCAATGTACTTCTCTCCTCCCTCCTCCCTCGATCTCCACTGGGCTGACTCTACTCCACCTTAGTTTTCTCCTCTCTCGTTGGATCGGTTATTAGTAAAGGAATACACGTGAGGTGTCAGACCTGGTGAGTCTTTACAAGTGTCTCAATATGTCTCTTCTCTTCTCCCTCCTTCCTTTGTCTCCACCGGTCCTCCTATTTTCCCCCCTTACTTTTCCTCTCTCTGTCTAGGTTAGTCGTTAGTCAAGGGATTCACAAGAGGTGGTAGACCTTGTGTGTCTCTAGGTGTCTCAACCCATCTCTTCTCTTCCCCCTCCCTCCTCTGTCTCCGTTGGACCACCTCTTTTTCCTCTCAGATTTCCTCCTCTCTCGTCAGTTCGGTTATTAGAGCGAGAGTTCATTTTTACCCATGACTTCTAACTCAAACACTTCCATGTTTTAACTATTGTTTATGGTTTTTCGTTTCTAATTTTTATATCTCAACTCCGACCTAAAAGTTTTTATGTTATAATTTCTTTTCTTCTTTTTCTCTTTTTTCAGTGTTCTTAATAAAAATTTTTATATATACACACTTCAAACGAAATTTTTATCCCAGAAAAAAAACTTCATTATCCAATATTTTTACTTTTAATTTCCTCATTATCTCTTGAATTTTATAATTTTTTCAATCTTTTCTTTTTTTTTCTTACTAGTATTTTTATCATTTCTATATAGATCCTGAAAGAGACCACCACAACACCCGTCACACCCCAGTCAAGTAAAAACCTATCAAGGAACCAGGACGAATATAAAGAGGTCTAGATATCCGGGGAAGGATACATCAGCCATGATTACTGTCCCAAAATTAGATAACGTGGACAGTGAAAGTTCCGCCCAAGGAGACAAAATCGAAGAAGACAAACGACCAGAGAAGTCGCAGACTAAAGGTGGGACTGTGTTCTCCCCTCCACCACCTGTGAAAAAAAATCCGAGTGAACAAGCCAGTGCGACACCCCTCCCTCCCTGTGACGTTTGTCTATTGTGACCGCACACGAACGTCACAGAGTCGGTGTGACCCGGACGGGACGAGTGTCGTGTGTGTCGAATCTGAGATCCAACGAGGTGTCAATTGGTAGGTTCCGGACGGGACCCGACGTACGTGAGGGTCCAGATTCGACGAGTCCGAGTCCGTGAGTCCATCAGGAGTCTCCGCGTTTGAGCCGACCCGGACACAAAACACGGGAAGGGTCCAGTCTCATCGAGTCCACAAACCACTCACGTCAACGACGTTGAATAGTGGAGAGGGAAGGGACGACGAGTCAAAAGACCAACATGTTGACCGTGTGGAAGAGTCCGCCTACTACTGTTAGGTCTTGGAGTTCTTCAGAATCAATTGTTTCTGTGGACGAACGTCAAACCATCAATTATAGAGAGACCCCGACGATAACGGGGAAAGACCGAGACTGACGGACAGTGGTCTCCCCTTACCAGACGTCGACCGATTAAGACAAGGTAGGAAACAAGACACGCGTCAGGACCGCCACAAAATACAATCTCGAAAAGTACACCATCGATAGGGTGTCAGACCAAACGATCGGGCAATCAAGTCAGACCAATGTGAACCCCGTAAGCCCGACTAGGAATTTTATGGTACGTCGGACGCGGAGGGACGGGTCGGGGTCGAACGATCACCGTCTACGTCCGCAGACACGACGAAGAGACGACCCCCTCAATGGTAACCCGAGCATTAGACATCCAAAATTAATAAATAAATGAAAAGGAGGGACAATACAAAGGGAGACACGAAGGTTCCGAGTGGTGTCTGAGCCGTCACTCTCACAAAGGGCCACAAACCTTTGAAGAGAGAAAAATTCTAAGGGAAGGGTCCTGTCTCAAGGGAGGGATAGAGAAAACAGAGAAGAAAAACAGAAAATATAAAAAAAGGATGGACAAAAATTTCTGTTACTCGACGAAAAGACCCACGGACTACAGGAGACGGTCGTAAGTCTTCAACAAAACACCTTAAATGAGTCGCAACTTTACAGGAAAACTACTTAAACAACCCCTCTTTCACCAGAGGGGCAGGATAAGGAGACGGTAGAATCCCGACGGGGGATATAGGAGTAAAAAACACTAAAATACCAGACTTAGTCCAAAATTATTCGACTTGAAATTAAACCAAAGAAGAGTATAAGAGTTAATCATTGTTGGAACGTGGTTAAAAATGAGAGTTAAAACATCATAGTGAAAAATTCGTCAATAGGGAATTTAACACAATCAAGTCTCGGGAACAAAGACTTATGGTAATATTATAGACTAAAGATCATCTCTTTTGATGATGTTTCAGGGTCTCCGTGTCTTGGGTTTCAGTGTATCGATCATTCACTCTCTCGTCCTGATTTAGACATACACCGTGTACACTATTCTTCACGCTCCAGCTTTTGATACAAATTCCTTTGGTCCCTTTTGTCTGGTTCACACGTTACACTGACTCTTTTTGCTACCCTTCTTATTCAATAGATGTAAACGTCGATTCGCTCTGTACAGACACACATGACTCGTCCAACTCCCTTCCTCTCATCTGATCGTTTTCATATCTCTACCTTACTCCTCTACGAGACTCTTGTCCAACCCTCCTCCACCCCTTCGTTTCGGTTTTCCCCCTCTCTTCTTCTTCCTTATTCTCTTTACTCCTACTACCCTCTCCTTACTCTCTTTTCTTTCGAAGACCAAACTGAGTTGTTAGACAATCCCACGATGGAGGATTCTTATCTGCGGATGAACGTTCAAACAAAAACTCATTATAACACACTCCTCGTATACACTTCATAGGTCACCTTTAAATAATAAACCGAGGGAATTACACTCGAATGTCAACTCTTTTTATTCTTTTTATTTCTTTGAAATCATATTCTTCCGACCTTCTTTTCGTCATTCAGATTTATTTTTAACATATACTAATAAATTGTGAAGTATTATATGTCATATTAACGTAGGAATATCGGATTTCCCTCAAAATTCGATTTCGAGTGTTGAAGACTCCTTTAAACCGGATGTAATCCTACTATTCTTTATTTAAATTTATTACTTTTCATGGGATTAGTGAATTAATTGTAACTGTGTACCTTCGTGGTTTTGTTTTTATTGGACTACTGTACTTTATAAAATATGTCCAATAAATCTACACAGGTTAACTAAGAGAACAAAAAGGGGGATTTAATCAATCACTTTCCATAGAATCAGTTTTCGACTCAGTACTCGGTCTTTCGACAAATATTGTAACCGTTAGTAAGGAAGTAAATAGGTAAATAAGTAAGTTTTATATAAGTCATGGTTGACACGAGGTTTGACACAAAACCTGTCTACTACCTACCTGTTTTTTTTTTCCCCCCCCGAACACTGTCGTCCGTGTTTACCCCCGAGAGTCCCTTAAACGTATCATTGTCTCTCGATCTGGAATTACTTTATAGATGTATTTACTTATATACTTATTTATGATAAGTCCCTCCGTTGGTTTACCCTTCTGAAAAGACTCCTACACATATACCTTCGTTTTCACTACCTCTCTGTTAGGAGATAATCTTCGTTAGTCAGCACACCTCCAATAACACGGAATCGGATTCTTGTTTCCTTCAGCAAATCATCACCTCTGACCTAGTCCTTTTCACGCTCACTTCTCTGCCATGAATCTCTACTGTTCATCCTGTCTTCTGTTTGTCACGGTCCAACCCAATCCACCCGCACAATCTCTGTGCCTTTATCTTCACAAGTTCTTTAAAATTCTATTTTATATTTTCTGAATCACGATCTAACTTACATGCTCTCCACCGCTTTTCCTCCCGTCACAGTTCTTACTGCGTCTGAAAGTCAAACACGAATTTATCCATAAAGGTAAACGATTCTACCTTTTATGGTCTTTCCACCCTACTTTCCTACCACCTGTGTTTTTCGGATATAACGGTTCTAGGTGGCGATTGTGTCTTTCTGTGATCCTGAAGTCCGAGATGTGGTTCGGTGTCAACGGAGATTACTATTTACCGGCATATCTGTATTTAGTGAATCATCACTCGTCATAAAGTAGTAGAAGGGTCTATTAAGATATTATCCTCGTTCCCTTCACATTGTCACGTCTAATCTACCCAAGAAGACCGAGTGTATTAACAGTTAAACCACCGCCTTACCTTTGTCGTATACATTTGTATACGTTCTTGTTTTTCAACCAGAAAATTTCTAGATACGATTTACACAAAAAGAAATGTAATCAGGATTCATCCGAAGGACCCTTTTACATCGACCAAATGATATTAGTCAAATAACTAAAGTGGAGGGTTATATTAAATTTAGTCTCATTCTGTAGAGAGGAATTGTTGTTTTGTTTTGAGATCAAACAGAAATATATTTCTGAAATATATTTAAAGTTTCAACAAATATAGATTTCTATTGGTACGATTCTTTTAATAGGAACGTATAGAGTTTGATGTAAATATATACACACACATACATACATTTACATATATATATATACACACACACACACATATATATATATATTTGTATTACTAACGATCGGATCTTTGGTCAATCTTAGTTAGATATAAGCTAGGGGACCTCCTCCCTTACCGTTAAGTGAGGTCATAAGAACGGACCTCTTACCTGTTCTCGTCGGACAGGAGGTACCTGTCTCCTCGGACTACCCGACGGTAGGAACTCCAACGTTCCTCAACCTGTGGTGACTCGCTTCTTCGTGTCGTGTCGTTGGCCGTTATCTAAAGTCGGAGACGGTCTTCTATTATATAAACAATTATACAAGAAGACTTATATTAGGACTGACAATGTCGGGGTACTGAAAGGTGTAAATAAAGTCAAGAAATTGACACCCAAGATTCTTGTCTACAACTTATGTGCAGTCTAAAACTAAGTTAGTCGAATAAGGGGATCACAATTTTTTAGTTATCGAGTACCTTAAAACTTTAAGTCTCGATTAAGGTCCACCCTTCCAATCCAGGGTCTCTTTACTTCGGTCGGAACGTGGTAGTGTATCCTTCGAGGTCCGGTCTAGTCTCGGACCCGACACCGACAGACCCAGGCCCGGACACCACAAAGGAGACGACACGACGTGTGACGAAGAGGTGTCGGTAACTGAAGGTTTCGGTGAAATAAATCGTGAATGATCTACGACATAGATCATAAATTTTCGTCTCTGTAATGAAACGGTTGTTTCCAGACGGATCAGTTCCGATACCAAAAAGGTCACCAGTACATACCTACACTCTCAATCTGACACTTCTTTCGACTCGCGGTTTCTTAACTACGAAAACTTGACAACACAACCTCTTCTGAGAACTCTCAGGGAACCTGACTTTCCTCTAGTCGGGACCCTAAAGAAACCTTCCTGACTGAGACTTTGACTTTGAGGTCATGAAACCGGTGGAGTACGTTTCTCAACTGAGTAACCTTTTCTGAGACTACGACCCTCCTTAACTCCCGTCCTCCTCTTCCCCCGCTGTCTCCTAATCTACCGACCTACCGTAGTGACTGAGTTACCTACACTCAGACTCACTTGAGGTACTCAACCACTACCTGTCCCTCCGGACCACACGACGCTAAGTACCCCAGTGTTTCTCAGTCTGTGCTGACTCACTTACTTGATTTGACTTGACTCTACGACATAATTGAGGAACTATCATAGAGACCACAAACGAGAGAAGAATAGGTAAACATGTCTACTCGAGGGACTCTGTGTTCCTCCAAGTACAAATAGGATCATTTCCCACCTTGTTAATAAGTTGGGTATTTCGGACTGAACACGTATTTACGTCAATTGGTCATTTGGTACGACGATTCACTTTCAACGAGCCAACACAGGTTGAGAAACGCTGGAGAACCTGACATCGGACGGTCCGAGGAGACAGGTACTTTAAGAGATCCGGTCGTATGACTTCACCCATCGGATAGGGAAGAGATCCCATAGAAGGGTTAGGACCCTAGTTTGGGTCCAGAAGGCGTAATGTCCTCCTAAGAAATGACAGACTTGGTGGTCCCTTCGGGACGGAAAATTCTTTTCCAGAGTTTTTTAACTTGGACTTTTGTAACAACAAGTAGATTATTAAAAGATAATTGAAATATATTTTATATAAAATACAGTAGGTACACTTATTAAATTTGTAAAAGTTCCTATAAAAAGGATCAATTTTATATCCTTTAAGAGTACCTTTTAATCAGTCACTGTAGAGGATTTGAATTATATAAATAAAAGAGTATCTAACTCTCAGAAAGATAAGAAGTCTCCTTAAGAGTAATGACACTGGTAACTCGGTTCACACTTCAGTCGTATTTTGAAAGATTATCGGAAATCTTCATCTTATTAAATTAAGTTAATTCCAAGATCAGATCAATAAAAAAGAGAAAGTGTCACTCTTTCATCATTTGTTTTCAGGTTTTGTCAGAGTAATGTTCGAGTAGTATTATATGAATAAACTTGGTGTAAGTCAGGACGAAAAAAGATTTCAGAAGGTAAATTTATAGTAAAAAATAACGGTGTCTTCATACATCTTTTTTATAACGGACTTGACTTGATTTTGGTCAACTACCAAGTGCTTTGAACACATGGCACTATCAGAGAGATCTGTAACTTTTAGACAATCTTGTTACCTTCTTATACTGGTTTCTCCTACTTTTACAACTTGATCCACAATCTATAAAAGGATATTTACTAGAGTACAAATAGTGTTGAGATTCTATGTACGTAAAGGAAGGAAAAACGTTTGTTACGTTGATTCTATGTTTCTCCTTTTTATGTTGGGTATCGGTCAATCTTTGTTTAAGTCCTGGTCCATGTCCTTATGGACAAACTCTCAACTTCGAAAGAGGTCAAAACACGGTCTATAAGATGTTCGTATATTCATTGAAGATTTTAGAAGTTCCTTTTCTCTTTATTCTCCCCCTTTACCGAATTTCTTAGTCCTCGTAACTTCAATCAAAGTTTCGGCTTTCTCTCTGTGTTTACCTCTCTTGTTTGCACACCTCTGGTTCCCACCTTTCCCAACCATCACCCTACCTAACCCTCTAACCCTTCCGTATGTTTGTGACTTTCACGTTTCACTCACAATCAGAGAGTCAACACAGACTGAGAAACACTGGTGGTACTTGACATCGGGTTGTCGGTAACGTCCACCTAAGGAATGGTAGACTCGGTGGTCCTTTCGGGTATATACATGATGATACATATTTTATCTAATTGTTAGGTGAACGGTTACCCAAACTAAGGACCCAGTCCTTCTAGGGGACCCCTTCTTTTACCGTTGAGTGAGGTCGTCACAATGAACCTTTAAGATACCTGTCTCCTCGGACCGTCCGATGTCAGGTACCCCAGTGTTTTCTCTGTACTATATCGTTGAGTTGTTGTTGTTAGAACATAATTCGTTGTCTCATTTATTTCAACATTACCTAGAATCTGAAGGAAGGGAAAGGATCACCCTGATGGATGATATAATAATATTTTTCTACCAGTTTGTCAGAGTCAGGTCCTTTCACACAGGTTAAAAATTTGTCTATTATCGATAACCCTTGAAGTCAAGTCAAGTCAGCGAGTCAGTACAGGGGCTGAGAAACACTGGGGTACTTAGCGTCATACGGTCCGGAGGGACAGGTAGTGGTTGAGGGCCTCAAGTGAGTCTGAGTACAGCTAGCTCAGTCACTACGGTAGGTCGGTAGAGTAGGAGACAGCTGGGGAAGAGGAGGACGGGGGTTAGGGAGGGTCGTAGTCTCAGAAAAGGTTACTCAGTTGAGAAACGTACTCCACCGGTTTCATGACCTCAAAGTCGAAATCGTAGTAAGGAAGGTTTCTTGTGGGTCCTGACTAGAGGAAATCCTACCTGACCAACCTAGAGGAACGTCAGGTTCCCTGCGAGTTCTCAGAAGAGGTTGTGGTGTCAAGTTTTCGTCGTTAAGAATGGGGAAAAGTTTACTGTATCGGAGGAAGGTGATTCTATTTTCACCGAATTTTTAAATTTCTCTTGAAACGTCAAATTTTCTTTTTACATTTTCCATTTTTGGAAAGAGTTTAACACCTAACACGTAACATGTATACCAACCTTTATAAGCCCAGTACTCAGGAGATTTACGGGTACCAAATGATAACGGATGAATAAATCACAGGGTCCCTCATCTCATGTGTGACAGAGAGGCGGTAGGAACCTCCTAGGGAGTCCCCTGGTTCTCAGTCAAGAATTATTTCTTTCATTCAAAAAGCGTTCATCGATATCTCTTAACATCCGTGGGACTCCACCCCCCCCTTTTTTTCTTATCATCTCGGAAATTTACTCTATTAGACCTTCAAATGATATAATGATGTTAAAAATTTTCATATAGACATTCTATAAATTGTAAAATGAGACACTTGTCTCTAATGTAAGAGTATCTCGTAACGAAATTTACAACTACGTTACTAATATTTTGTTTGTTGTTTTTTTTAGAATAAGGTTCGATCTCTCTTGTCAAATCTTTTAAAGGGTTTCAACGATTGATTGGTGTAAGAGACTGGTATCATTGTATTGTGATCTTATATTTAACACGTAGTCAGTGAGTCAACACAGGCTGAGAAACACTGAGGTACCTGAGGAAACGGGTATCCTAAGAGTTCCGTTCTTATGACCTCACCTAACCGCAAAGGAAGAGGTTCTTATATGCAAATTTACATTAATTTTTCATTAATGGATTTGAAATTTTATGTTAAAAGAACTAACGTCTTTTTTCTATTAAAGGTTTAATGTGTTTGGTTGATGAGTATAACAAAATCTTGTAACGTACATTTTTAAATACTCTACGCTAACTCTCTTAAACCCGTCACTACCTGTATTTCAAATTATCATTTAACAACCATTAAGGTGGATTAAACTCGAAAGGTGTTACTACCTTTACAAGAGAAGTGACAAGTTATACCATCGGTGATCTTCACGTATAATGACTCATAAACTTTATACTGATTATATTGACTTCTTGACTTAAAATACTCCTTTTGTGTGACTTTTACGTATAAAATAAGTTGTACTTTATTATTTGTGAGTCGAGGTTTTTCAAAAAAAAATTCAGTAGTTGTAAAATTTAATTTTTAATGAATTTGAATCTTCATGTAATCTTAAACATTCATTTAGGTTTAAGTCCGTTCTATAAAGTCTTTTTCTCTTCTGTGTCGACTTCAGTGTGTAGTTCTTATTCTTATCGTAATTTAAGTCACTTCGAAAAATTTCCTATTTTCCTTCTAAAGAAGATTATTGTGGCACTTTAAAAGTTATTTGCACCGTCAACAGAAAGTCACGACACGGTACGATTCAACAAAGTCAATGCAACTGAGACACACTGGGACACTTGACATCGGACGGTCCGAGGAGACAGGGACGTTAAGAGGTCCGTTCCTATGACCTCACCTAACGGTAAGGGAATGAGGTCCCCTAGAAGGACTGGGTCCCTAGCTTGGTCGTTCAGAACCAGATTGGACGTAACCGACCGCCCAAAAAATGGTAATCACGGTGAACCCTTCGGGTCGACTTCCGTTAACAGATCCTTTCATATTTAATACTTTCAACTGAACTTTTACATAAACATAGTCAATTGGTAAATTTTACGATTTTATCTATGGTCTGGTTTAAAAAACTTATCCAACAAATCCATACATCGCACAGGGTATCGTAATTGTTTCTAATTTAGAAGGATTTTGATTAAAACTTTCGATTTTCACCAAACTATACGTGAGAATTGTATAATATGTTTTCATTTGATGATATAACTTACATTCCGTATCCCCCCTGTAAGGACTCTTTTTAGAGTCCTAAAGTGTGTCGTGTCACTTTACGGTGGTTGTTTAACATGAACATGAACTTTACGTTCTTACTGATTGTAAAATCTTTTTCATAGAAATAATTTATGTACTATGTGACTTCAAATTCTCTTAAATAAAAAAATTTCGACATTAGTAGAATTAACTAAACTACTTTAAATTGTAGACAAGGGACAAGAGTTTCCTAAATACTTGATCACAACGGATTTAATATAAAGAAGATTGTACTCACTTTTAATGGTTAAGCCTGGTTGTCATCTACAGTTAAAATCAACATCTTACGATACCACCACGTAAGGTTACCAATATTGTTACCATTACTGCAAGAGATGTAACAGTTTATCTTCTCTGGGATCTTTCTACACCGATAATTAATCAAATTTACATCACCGTCTAGATGTAAAATGTAAAACAATTAATAATTTATTAAATTTATATTTAAACTTATATCGTGGATCTATCACCTATGACGGATTTTTCGAGTTAGGGTCCATGTGTAAAGGATTCAAGTACTATATCAATCCCTTACGGTCAATTCAATTTGTACTTGATACGATACAGAATACCTTTATCCCCACCATCCTATCTAGTGTGAGGAAGTTAGTACTCTGATCGTAAGTTAAATAGAGTTATATTCGTTGTCATAATAATTCTCATGAGTATCTATAGTAAAACGTATAACTAGAAGACTTTTTTTTACATTTTAAATTTTCATTTCTATATTTGTCTTTAAATAAAGATTAAAATATACTCATTTTAAGGTGATCTTACTTTCAACGAATTTCGGACCCAGAAATGCAACAAGTGATGAGGTCCAAGAATGAACAACGTCAAATCCGTGAGACGACGACGCCGACGACAACGACGACAATTCAACGAAGTCAGCACAGACTGAGAGAGAGCAGGGACCCTAAGAGGTCCGTTCTTGTGACCTCACCCAACGGTAAGGGAAGAGGTCACGTACTTTCACTTTTCACTTTCACTTCAGTGAGTCAGCACAGGCTGGGAATCGCTGGGGTACCTGACGTCGGGTGGTCCGAGGAGGGAGGTACCCTAAAAGGCCCGTTCTCATGATCTCACCCAATGGTAACGGAAGAGGTGAGTCAGTACAGGTTCAGAAACTCTGGGGTACTTGACATCGGGTCCAATGACATTTCAGTCTGAAAGAGACGACGAGTTATACTTCAAAAAGGAGTTCGTATTTTGAGTTTTTTCAAATAAATGTATAAATATAAATAATTACTTAAATGTTACAACACAATTAAAGACCACCTGTCGTGTTACTTAGTCAAAATATGTAAAAAAAGTCTTAAAAAAAGAGTATATAATAAAGTTTTACAACTTACGTTAAGGGACACGATATCTCATCTGAGAACAATAGACACACACACACACACACACACATCAGTGATTCAGCATAGACTGAGAAAACACTGAGGTACCTGGTATCGGACGGTCCGAGGAGACAGGTACCGTAAAGGGTCCGTTCTTATGACCTCGTCCAACGGTAAAGGAAGAGGTCCTCTAGCAGGGGTGGGTCCCTGACTCGGGTCCAGACGAAGCAACGTCCGTCTACGAAATGACGACGTGGTGTCCTGAAGGGACTCCTACACTACGTAGTGGTCGAGTTATCTCTACTTAAACTCCTCTGAGACCCTCTATGACGTCCTGTCTCCTTGGACCGTCCTATGTCGGGTACCCCAGTGTTTCTCAATCTGTACTGAATCGACGACTCCATCCAGGAACGAATTTTACCCCACATCTTGTGTCTCCTGTAAGTAAGTGAGAAACTCTTTCTCGTTTTTACTTTCTTTCTTTTTCCTTTCTTTTTTTTCCCTCCATGTCTCCGTCTTCCTTCATTCAGAAAAAAAGACAAAAATATGACAACCTAATACTGTAACCATAATTTAATATACTAATATAACTATTCTACTTATTACTTTCTTTTCTATTTTACTCTAAAGGAATGGGAATTCGACACATATTCAATACAGACAATCCGGTTGAGTTCTAGCGAGGTTTGTAAATTATTATTCCACAAGACCTCCATAATTTACTAGAAAATTGTAAAAATGTTTTCGTTTATATAAAGTCCTGAGGGTAACGATAATTAATGGTAAAAATTCAAAAAGATCAACTTCACTAACCGTTTAGTTTCCCTTGATATTACATAAATTATAATAACGACAAAAACTCAGAACATCAAGTTGTCTTAACGGTTTATGACTTAACCCTTTCTTTCTCTTACCTTCCGTATTAATTGTTC
The DNA here is from genome assembly GCA_006410555.1 of Capra ibex. Taxonomy (NCBI): domain Eukaryota; kingdom Metazoa; phylum Chordata; class Mammalia; order Artiodactyla; family Bovidae; genus Capra; species Capra ibex. Next base: position 345,281 of record SJYO01051103.1, read on the forward strand.
GGTCCACCTCTCTAACCACTAGTAACCTCTGTTCTTCCATCTGTGGTACTTCCAGTTTCACTGACGTTTAGGTACTAGACATTTGATGCCACATCCCCTCTTTCCCACACGAAGTCTCAATCTAAGTGAACCTAAGAATACCTCAGTAAGACACGGTTCATGACTAAAACACTACGGATCTAAGTGGTAGACATTTAAAAGTACTACTATTATGTATGGTCTTACCATATCGACAATTTAGTTCATCACCAGATTTCGTGACTGTAACAGACTATGTATCTGTCGTGAATTTTCTTTATGTTTAAGGTTGTATCTATGGCAAAAAGGTACAAACAATGGAGGGATGAGAAAATCGTTTTACCAAATAGGGAACAAGTTTATTATAAAACGTACTAACGTGGTTGTGTCAAAGGAAAGGTTTATTTGGGGTTTTGTTATCAGGTAACTTTGTCGTCACAATTAATAGAATCCTTATAGTAGTCAAGTTAAGTCAGTGAGTCAACACAGGATGAGAAACGCTGGGGTACTTAGCGTCGTACGGTCCGGAGGGACAGGTAGTGGTTGAGGGCCTCAAGTGAGTCTGAGTGCAGGTAGCTCAGTCACTACGGTACGTCGGTAGAGTAGGAGCCAGTAGGGGAAGAGGAGGACGGGGATTAGGGAGGGTCGTAGTTTCAGAAAAGGTTTCTAAGTTGAGAAGCGTACTCGACCGGTTTCATAACCTCAAAGTGGAAATCATAGTAAGGAAGGTTTCTTTAGGGTCCCGACTAGAGGAAGTCTTACCTGACCAACCTAGAGGAACGTCAGGTTCCCTGAGAGTTCTCAGAAGAGGTTGTGGTGTCAAGTTTTCGTAGTTAAGAAGCCGTGAGTCGGAAGAAGTGTCAGGTTGAGAGTGTAGGTATGTACTGGTCTCCTTTTTGGTATCGACACTGATCTGTCTGGAAACAACCGTTTCATTACAGAGACGAAAACTTATGCGATAGATCCAATCAGTATTGAAAAGAAGGTTCCTCATTCGCAGAAAATTAAAGTACCGACGTCAGTGGTAGACGTCACTAAAACCTCGGGGTTTTTTATTTCAGACTGGGACAAAGGTGACAAAGGGGTAGATAGGTGGTCCTTATAGTATACACGATTGTATAAACCGAAAAGTAATCCTACATTAGTAACAACATCTTTACAGAAGGAAAAATAACTTTAAGATCGGTTAATGTCACCCTTAGAAAGAACGGAAAGTTTTCAGTGAACACCCATTTAATGTTTGTTCTAGTATGGATCAAACCATGTCGAAAGGTTACACTGGGTGTAGGAGACTGAAAGGTAATTTATTCACTTCATATAGTCAAGTATTTACAAGTCAAGACAGTGAGTCAGTACGGACTGAGAAACGTTGGGGTACTTAGCGTCATGCGGTCCGGAGAGACAGGTAGTGGTTGAGGGCGTCAAGTGGGTTTGAGTACACGTAGCTCAGCCACTGCGGTAGGTCGGTAGAGTAGGGGATAGCAGGGGAAGAGCAAGACGGGGGTTAGGGAGGGTCGTAGTCCCAGAAAAGGTTACTCAGTTGAGAAGCGTAGTACACCGGTTTCATAACCTCAAAGTCGAAGTCGTAGTCAGGAAGGTCACTTGTGGGTCCTGACTAAAGGAAATCCTACCTGACCAACCTAGAGGAACGTCGGGTTCCCTGAGAGTTCTCAGAAGAGGTTGTGGTGTCAAGTTTTCGTAGTTAAGAAACCACGAGTCGAAAGAAGTGTCAGGTTGAGAGTGTAGGTATGTACTGGCGACCTTTTTGGTATCGGAACTGATCTACCTGGAAACAACTATTTCATTATAGAGACGAAAACTTATACGACAGATCCAACCACTATTGAAAGGAAGGTTCCTCATTCGCACAAAATTAAAGTACCGACGTCAGTGGTAGACGTCACTAAAACCTCGGGGGCTTTTATTTCAGACTGTGACAAAGGTGACAATAAAGAGTCGTTTCAAGATAGATAGGACTTAAGAAAACTTCTTAAACATAAAACTGGAACTGTCTGAGAACGTAATAAGGAGGTGTCAAGAACTAACTAGTATCCCTTTACATCCAACCCGACGTTTTTACTTTCTAGTCCATTCCGATTCCTTTGTAAGATTGGGTTAAAGATAAATGTGAGTAAAAAGATTTTTACCTTACTTTTTACATCTTAGGTTTCCAAAATAAAAATTTTATCCAAAATTACCTTTATTCCTCTTACAACACACTATTGTAGAATAATTTTTCTCATTTGAATTTTTACTATGACTCACTAGGGAATATTCGAGAATATTCACAGGAAAAGACCCCTATTGTCCTCCCTTTTTTATCTTATGTAAAGACACAAAATAAAACCCTACGAGACAAAGTAAAGTAAGATCTGAGTCAAAACAAAATTTAACTGTTACATCGGATCGAAGTATCACGTAAAGAAGGTCTTCGACACATGACTTTGTCGTAACGTCATAACTAAGTAAAATGTAGCAACTACCACACTAACATATTAATCTTCTTGACACTTCTTTAGAAAGTGTGAAGACGGGACCAACTTCTTTATTTGTCGAGGTACCCTATTTAGAAATTTTGTAATTTCCTAAAATTTTTATTCACAACACAACCACTAAGTACGTGGGGTATTATTAAACCTAATGTAAATAGTAAATCAATACGTCGAACTATGAATTCATTTGTTATCGAAGGAGTCTCTTTCCGAATCTTTAAAGAACTGAATGAGAAGAGTTTTATATTACATATAGATTTAGTGGACCTGTCGATTATTTTCAGTATAATGTCCGGGGTGTGGGACTACAAGTCAAAATTATCTATTTTATACCCGGATACATAGACGTAAGACTTATTTGGGTATCCGAATAACATAGAGGATAAATCCTCAATCTTTATAGGTAAGTAAGGGAATAAGTTGTAAATAACTCCCAGTTGACACTCTGATAAAGATCTGTAAAGGTTCTACTTAATCTGTATAAAGGAGAGGTAGTTATCCAGTCACACTACCCTTTCCTTATTTTAAAAAATTTTTCACTTTAGGTAGGACCGTCTTACATGTGTTTCACAATACCTTGACATAGTACATTGGATCGGACTTTGGGTCCCTACTCAGAATAATATACGGAAAACACTCGACATTTTAATTCAAAGTCTTCCTTCAATCCGACGTCTTGGACTCCTGTATATGATGTCTCTGTCGTATTCGGCACTCTTTTCTTCGGTTTACCTTACAAGTGCTTCGATGTCTGTCCACTGACACCGGGACTGAGAAGTACCCCTTCTGTTTTTAGTATCCTCTAGTCTGACCTCTTTCTCCTTCTTTGTTCAAACATCTATTCCGAATTCGGTATAACACCTCGAAATTAAAATACGATTCCTCTATCGTGTACCTAAAATTCCACCTTTTACTATACCAATCTAATTCTCCATTTCCTACATAAAGAGAGGAACTCTTAACATGTCGGAGTCTTTAGTTGAAATAGAGATATCCTACGTAACGGAAATAGGAACTCCTTTAGGTCTCAAATCCTTATCTCTTTATATAAGAACCGTAATCTGGTTACGGTTCCTCTCCATGGTTCCTGAGTCCTTTTTTTTATTTATATCACTCTCAATAGAGTCATTAAAAAAAAAATATTCCTTCAACCCTGACACTTAAGACTCAAGGTTCCGACTAGAAATCTTTATAGATAAAATTCCTGACCTTGTAAATTTCTCGTCCCATAGAGAGAGTGCCCAACCGTACACATCCCCCTCACACGAAACACATAAGATATACTAGACTCGTCCTAGTGAGTTCAGTAGTGTTCGTATCCTACTAGTATTAACTTTAATTGGAAAACCAAAGAAGGATAATTCCTACAAGGAAAACCAACCGTAATATTTTACGAATGGTGTACTTTCGTGGAAGAAAACTACAACGATGTCACTAGTATCTTTTTATATTGAAAAGAGAACCACTTGATTTAGTTCGTTTAATATCATTCCCGATGTTTCTTCTTTTAATGTACAACAGTAGTTAAATCCGTCATCCCATTATTAAAATTATTTTGAAAGGGACAATTAAAACAGTCAGTAAGAGACACACAGTGGTAGCCTACTAATGGGTAGGGTTACCTGATCTATCCGAGTGTAATTTTCAAAATACGAACCCGTTTTCAAAAGGTTCTCGATCGTATCTTAAATAACAAGAGTAAGTAAACGATTTTTGTATTACTTTCACTGTGTATTATTTGAGTTTCGACAACTCTCTCTTAAACTTTTTTTAGACTGTCACGGGACCTAGAGTCTGAAGTATACGATGTCTCAGGGGACACTTCCAACAAATTGTATCTTTACGAGTTCAGAGGTAGAGAACGTCAGAGTTCTCTGTGGATTTAAAAATCACGTATAGACCACGTGAGGTTTCTAATTCTTAGTCTAAGTGTTTACTGGTTTCGGAAGGTCATAGTTAAGTCTCTTGACAAAATTTTACAATATCGTTCTTACGGAAAGACGACGTACGAAATTGTACTGTTACATATTTTACAATTTAACAGAAATTTGAAACGTTTAGCAGATCTTCTAGTCTTAAATGTTTCTACTTTTCTATCATTGGTTGTACAAATTTGTTGAGTTATATCATTTCCTATTCAATTAAATTTTTTTCATTGACATCAGAGTGTACTCTTATGCTTTACGTTTAGTTGAATACGAACAACACATCCTTTACTCTAATGCGGATACGTTTGAAACTTTCACCATCTAAATATACCTTTTTTAATTCGTCCATACATAACTTGATTATATAAGTAGTTCACATTTTGTGTTTTTCCACGATTTTTAATACGATACCCCCCTTTTTTGTATTTCGTCAACGGAGATTTTGACCTAAAACTAAGAGACCTGGGTAACCAAACAACGACAACAAGATCAATTCGAACATAATGGACTTTCTTTTGTGTGTGTCTGTGTGTTTGTGTCTGTGTGTGTGTGTGTGTCTGTGTGTGTGTGTGTGTGTCTGTGTGTGTGTGTGTAAGGTGTTCGTTCTTATACCAATTCAAAAACTTCCAACCGGGTTTCTTTTGAGTCACAGACACACGTCCCGTGTGTAAAGTGTAAAATTTTATATTAAGTCAAAAACATCTTTCCCAAAAAAGGGGTTATGTATTTGAAAAGAGTCATTATGTCACTTTAAAGGTGGATAGAGGAGTCTTTATCAAGTAATTTGATTTAGTCTCTTAAGTAAAATTTCTTTCAGACGTCGTTGGACACTGTAGACCAAATAGACCACTAGGACGACAGTTGTTCAGTACAACAGTAGTTCAATCATTAATCGGTACCTGGCTAAGGAAATTGGACTACTCCAAATGTATTAGACTTAACTTAGTAGTCCCGTAACTTTTGTCTTCCCTGTTCTCCCTGCTCTTTCACTTATACGGTGTCAAAAATTAAAAACGAGTCGAGTCTTTCAGTCAGAGGACAGTCATAGAACCTCTAGACACGGAGGAGTCCCGATGACGTCTGAAACTCGGAGACGAGAAAGCTACAGTAACACGTCGAGAGTTTGTTTACGTCTCCTATCGAAAAGTTCACGAAACTTTGTACACCTCAGACTTTGAAACGATTTTGAACTTTTACAGTCTTACTAAAGGGGATCCGGACGTTTACGAGAGAAAAAGAGACGACGTCTCTTTACGTCGGTCGAGATGTAAATGTAACCTTACTGGTCATACTTTTATATGGACTGTCACGCAAACTCTGACGACTCTATTCTCCGTACCACCTGGTTTCGTAGTCAAATCACAACCTTCTCAAGTTAAGACTTGCGACTATGAGTATAAGATACACTGGACTCGATACCAGAGATTAGGGAAAAGGAGTAGACTTTTACCACTACTATATATAGAACTATCTAAGAGTACTACTGATTCACAACTTTAAGAATATTTCGTAAACTTTTTTACAGATTTTTATCAATAGATACTCATTCTTTTATGTATCGGTCTTAGTAAGATCCATTCAAATGACTAGTGGAGCAAATACATTATCTCCACCGTCCAATATAGTTTTAAGAGACACTCGTAGACATTGTAAAACTCCTTGTAAAATCTTCCGGTATCTCTTAGAGATCAAATATACCTCCATATTAATTCGGGACTCCTTATCGTTTCCTTCGGTCGAGACAGTATACGTCTCTAAAGGTTCTTCAAACCCTCCTGATATTTAAATGTCACTGTTTTTTACTGTGTTAATTCAGTGAAAGAGAGTTGATATAACTCTTAACGTCTCTTCTACGTTTCTATCTTACAATCTTTATAAGTCCTAAGCTCGTGACTGTAATGAACAAAAAGGTTTATTAATATTTTCTAGTTTGTTCTCGTTGTAGTGACTATGACAATATTCTCATGTCAACTTCGGGGGGTTTTTTCCATAATTCTTTTACCTAATAATTTTGAACGTTTAACCTCCGTCTTGAAAACTCTTTTTAGTCGTCATCGATTATAAACTGACACGTACACCCACTGAAGACATTTCTTCTCAACGTCCTAGAACTCAATTCCTCTACTTTAAGGTTCAGATCTACGACCTCTGTCTCGGTGTGGACCCAGTTGGGTGGTGTCGGAAGTTACCGATATCTAAAATAGTCCTACCATTTATTACCATAATTCCTTTCTATTGTTCTAACACGTCTATATATAGTTACCTATAGTGTTTAGAGTTCTCTCCCAAGAATTATGGTTCAATATTAAACTGCTGTTGGTGATAGTAGTAATGGTGGTTATTTTAAAAATAGTCACTACTCTCTTTGATTCGACTTACCTCAATCGTACGACACTCTCTCAACTCATGTATCCTTTCAAACAACTGGTACTTTCCTAGTAAGGTCTCCGGTTTCCCTTCTTAATCTTCCCTTGTCTCTTCTTTTACCTCATCCCTCTCTTTCGTGTCTTTTATACCCTTATTCAAATGTTCTTTTCTGTCCACAGTTCTTATTTCCTTAAATTTCACCATAGACTCCTACCCCATACACTGATGACATCCTACCGAACTAGCGGTTGTAGGACCTTATTCATAAAACCACAAAAAGTCAGAGAGTCAGTACAGACTGAGAAACGGTAGGGTACCTGACGTCGTGTGGTCCGAAGGGACAGGAAGTGGTAAAGGGTCTCGAACGATTTTGAGTACAGGTAACTTAATCACCACGGTTGGTAGAGTAGGAGACAGTAGGGGAAGAGAAGGACAGAAGTTAGAAGGGGTCACAGTCCCAGAAAAGATTATTCAGTTGAGAAACGTATTCCATTAGTTTCATGACTTCCAAGTTAAAGTCATAGTCAGAAAGGTTACTTATAAGTCCCAACTAAAGGAAATCCTTACTGACCAACCTAGAGGAACGTCAGGTTCCCTGAGAAATTCTCAGAAGAGGTTGTGGTATCAAGTTTTTGTACTCAAGAAGTCACGAGTCGGAAGAAATACCAAGTTGAGAGTGTAGGTATGTACTGATGACCTCTTTGGTATCGAAACTGATTTGTCTGGAAACAGTTGTTTCATTACAGAGACGAAACGAAAAATTATACGACAGATCCAAACAGTATCGAAAAGAAGGTACCTCGTTCGTAGAAAATTAAAGTACTGACGTCAGGGGTGGACGTTACTAAACCCTCCACTTATTCTTTCAGACAGTGACTAAGGTAGCAAAGGGGTAGAGAAACGGTACTTCACTATTAAGACCAAAAAAAAAAAAAGTCACAAATACGTCAGGTCCACCACGTCTACCAAATAAACAATCAACCTTCACATAACACAATCAATGATGTACCTAACACCCCAGTTTAGTAAATCAATGTCCAGAAGCACGTCACGGATGATCGACACGTTGAAATTCTTCAATGGATTAAAGGGCCTCAAAACCAAAGTAGTAGATATTCTACTAGTCATATAATCCAAGTAGTACCTCGACATCCTAACTTACAGTAATACATATATAAAATATAAATATATATATATATATATATATTTCTAATACCGTATTTTATTCGTGAGTGATTTACCCAAACCGAAAATGATAACGATAAAAACATCCATATTCTTCTACTACCGTAAATAAATTCTAAGTTTTGTCCTGTCAATTATTTTCGATATGTCAGAATGAGTGTTAGTCGTCCTACCTAAGATCAACTATCTTGTGAGTCGAGTTTTATCCTTTTACTCCTCTGATGCGTCTTACTGTTCTAAGTCCGAAGAAAATTTCTAGGGCAGAGACATTTCGGAACCGGTGGAAACGTCTCCTCTCGAATCACTCCCGGTCCGTTTCTCCACGTTTCCTGTAAAGAAGTAAAAGCTCTAACAAGGGAAATGGATAAAGACGTTTTGTTTGGTGCAACTTAGACTACCATAATTTTGGTTGTAATCTTTTTTATCACAGAGAGTATCAAGACCCCAACTATAATCAGTTCAAAGAGAGGGAATCCTAGTGAGTACAGTGTCTTCAGTCTGTTACAGATCTTAAACTCAGTAGAGTTTCCGAAGAAAAAATATTAGCTGAAAAACAATCTATTGTTAAAATATAAATACTAAAAAAAGGGTATTTGTCAAGGACTTATGAGGTATGGGTCAAAGGTAAGGATAATGTAGAATGTAATCATATCATGAATATAGTGTTCATTACTTAGCTATAACTTTATAATCATAGTTGAAACCTTCCTTACTACGATTTCGACTTTGAGGTTAGGGAGGGTCGTAGTTTCAGAAAAGGTTACTCAGTTGAGAAGCGTACTCCACCGGTTTCTGAGACTACGACCCTCCCTAACCCCCGTCCTCCTCTTCCCCTGCTGTCTCCTACTCTACCGACCTACCGTAGTGCCTGAACTACCTGCACTCAGACTCACTTGAGGTCCTCAACCACTACCTGTCCCTCCGGACCGCACGACGTTAAGTACCCCAGCGTTTCTTAACCTGTGTTGACTCGCTGACTTGCCTGACTGACTGACTTTCACGACTTGATAGTACACAAGTCTAGAAGAGACGATTCAGCGAAGTCAGTACAGGCTGAGACACACTGGAGTATCTGCCGTCGGGTGGTCCGAGGGGGCAGGGGTCCTAAGAGGTCCGTTCTTGTGACCTCACCCAATGATAAAGGAAGAGGTTACGTACTTTCACTTTTCACTTTCACTTCAGCAAGTCAGCACAGGCTGAGAAACACTGGGGTACCTGGCGTCGGGTGGTCCGAGGAGGCAGGTACCCTAAAAGGTTCGTTCTCATGACCTCACCCCACGGTAACGGAAGAGACAGTCTAGAAGAGTCAAAATAGGATTACAGGAAAAAAGACAAAGTCGTAAAGTAGGATCTATTGTGTAATATAACGTATGTACCAGTACAGAGGAATTTGAGAAGAACCGGAGTTCTCAAAGAGTCTGAAGGAAATGAAAGCTACTGGAACATTAAAAGTTCTTAACAACCGGTCCACAAAAACATATTATACGAATTCGACACTAAACAAACTACACAAAGAGTAATAATCTGACCCCATTATATAAAACTCCCACTTTGACGTCTCTATTACACGGTAAGAGTAGTGTTTTATAGTTTCCACATATAATGGTCACACTGAAGGGTAACAACTACAATGGAAACAAGTAAAAGATCAAAACGACATTACCTAATGGTGTTTGAAATCTTCGAATTCTTTGTTCTTTTATACTGGAAGACAAAGCTATCAAATGTTTAGGTTGGAACCAGAATGACCCGATTTTAGTTCTACAGTGTCCTTGACATAAAAAAAAAGCATCCGAGACCCCATCGTAGATAAAAGAACGGTAAGGTGGAAAGATCTCCGAAAGGAATAAAGAACTGAAGATCGGGGAGAGGGGGCGGAAGTGTAAGTCGTTACGGTATGAGGAGTCACGGAAAAAAGTCAGTGCAGAAGAAGACTGAAAGGAGAAGACAGAGGGAGAAGGTAAAAATTCCGGGGAACACTAATGTAATCCGGGTAGACTTATTATGTTCTTATGGAGGGAATAGACTTCCAGTCGACTAATCTTTTGAATTAAGGTTGACGTGGGAATTAAACGGAAACGGTACATCGTATTGTATAGGTGTACAAGGTCCCGGATGTTGCATATGTAGTATCTCCGGTCATAAGAAGGATGGTCAAATTAGAACTAGTAAACGAACTCCATACAAAAGGGGAGAGAAAGTAATACATGGGAGACCTTCTTTCAGTCACACACATCAAGTGTGAATTCCTGACCCTTTAATAATAAAATACGGAGGAATTCCCGTCATATAGATGTATTCAATGAACTCTCAGTAGATAAAAAGAGAAAGTAAAGTCTGAAATAAAAACCCCCGAGGTTTTAGTGACGTCTACCACTGACGTCGGTACTTTAATTTTCTGTGAATGAGGAACCTTCTTTTCAATACTGGTTAGATCTATCGTATAAGTTTTCGTCTCTGTAATGAAACGGCTGATTCCAGGCAGATCAGTTCCGATACCAAAAAGGTCACCAGTACATACCTACACTCTCAACCTGACACTTCTTCCGACTCGTGGTTTCTTAACTACGAAAACTTGACACCAGAACCTCTTCTGAGAACTCTCAGGGAACCTGACGTTTCTCTAGTTGGTCAGGTAAGACTTCCTCTAGTCGGGACCCTAAAGAAACCTTCCTTATTACGATTTCGACTTTGAGGTCATGAAACCGGTGGAGTACGTTTCTCAACTGAGTAACCTTTTCTGAGACTACGACCCTCCCTAACCCCCGTCCTCCTCTTCCCCTGCTGTCTCCTACTCTACCGACCTACCGTAGTGCCTGAGCTACCTGCACTCAGACTCACTTGAGGTCCTCAATCACTACCTGTCCCTCCGGACCGCACGACGTTAAGTACCCCAGCGTTTCTCAGCCTTTACTGACTCGTTGACTTGACTCGACTTAGGGATCAAAAAAGATACCTGAGAACGCATAGACAAAATATGAAACCTAATATCATATTATGACGAACCGAATGAAACAAAGAGTTCAAAAAGGTAAAACCTATAACTCTTGAGTAACTCTACTGAGGACTAAGGAAACTGAATAGGAGTATTAGCACCCTAACAAAAAGAAAAAAAAAGTCCCGAAAGAATGAAAGACCTTAATATTCTACGAGATCAGAACAAATATATGAAGGACACGGTAACATTGTTGGTAGGAAAAGAGAACAGAGAAAATGACTCCAGGTTTCAGATCCACGATACATGAGAACAACGATCATCCCGTAATTATAAAGATCCCAGAAAGTCGACTGTGTCGTACCTCCATCTATAAACACATAATTGGATACTTATACGTGCAAAAATAAAAATCGATAGATATAGATATGATTGATACTTAACTACGACTCCAGAGTTGAGATTAGATCGAAAGAAAGGGATTAGATATTGAAAGGTAAGGTTGTGACTCTTTCGAATGAGGATGGTAGGAGATTGTAAAGGAATAACGAATCGAGGACGTATGTTTATTTCACCCAAGTCTTAATGATTATGTATACGGGTACCCTTTGTTAAAATAGTTGATGTGATGTCATGAATACATGTCGAGAAAAAAGGAAATCATCTTATATGAGGCGATTAAAGGTCACAATGAATCGAGTCGGTTAAAAAGAGGTATGGTAAGTCACTGTATCAAAGTGTATCGATTATGTTAATTTACAAGACCAGTGTAGATCGCAAAGTAGGGTACTGAGGGGATTTGGGGACTTATTAGAGTGTTTATAAACGTATGAAACTCCAAGTGGTAAAGACGACATTTCAAGACACTCAAAACTGTTTACGAACTACAGGACATGAATCGTAATCTCTCAGAGTGTCTTGTCAAATTAGTACGGGTCTAAAGGACATGAAGTAGATAACGTTGGGGATAGAGAACTTGAGGACTGTTGGGTACTACATAAAAACGGAAAGGTTTTACAATGCATCAACCATAGTATCAAATACCTCGAAAGAGTCTGACAAGAAAAATTAATTAATTAAAAAACTACCTATTAACGAAATCTCTTAAGACGATAAAAGACAGAAGACATACCAAGTCTGACCGAATAAAATGATCTTTATACGTAAATTCTAAGTAAATACAAGACATACCGAACTATTGAGTAAAAAATAACGATTTAATATAATATATCTATATCAAATGGATAAGTGGAGAATATCCTGTAGAACCAACGAAGGTCGAACCCTTTAATACTTATTTAAACGGTATTTGTAGATGTCCAAAAACATGTCCGTATCCAAAAGTTTAGACCTCTTCCGTTACCGTTGGGTGAGGTCATGAGAACGGACCTTTTAGGGTACCTACCTCCTCGGACCATCCGATGTCAGGTACCCCAGTGATTCTCAGTCTGTGTTGACTTCGATGAATCGTCGTCGTCGTCCAAAAGTTTAGTTAACTTATTTATATATCTTCGTACCACCATCCTAGTATACCATTCTGATATAAATGAAAACATTCTTTGACGGTTGAGTAGAAGATTCAGTAATATGGTAGAATATAGGGGTATCATCATTTACTCTCAAGAACGACAAGAAGTAAAAATTAGCGGTCAGGTACAGACTGCATCCCACGTCGAACGAACCCCGACCACGTACCCCTACTGGGTCTCTCTACAACACCCCTCCCTCCACCCTCCCCCCAAGTACAAACCCTTGCGTACATTCTTAATTTCTAAAATTTTAAATTTTTTTTTTTAATTTATTTTTTTTATTTATTTATTTTTTTATCTCATCCTTCCTTTTCTTTTTTTTTTATAACCATAACAGTGACAAAAGTCTAAAACCGGTAACATTATTTATATCTCTTAATAGAGTGACGACAAAGTTAAACGTCAAGGGATTTCCGTCCACTACACCTTGGAAAAGTTCTATGAATCCAACGGCAAAAACATAGAAGAAACTACTCTACAGATAAATATGGGAAAAGTCAAGTCAAGTCAGTGAGTCAGCACAGGCTGACAAACGCTGGGGTACCTGATGTCGTACGGTCCGAAGGGACAGGTAGTGGTTGAGGGTATCAAATGAGTTTGAGTAAAGGTAACTCAGCCACTACGGTAGGTTGATAGAGTAGGAGACAGCAGGGGAAGACGAGTTAGAAAGGGTAGTAGTCCCATAAAAGTTTACTCAGCCATGAAACGTGGTCCACCGGTTTCATAACCTCAAAGTGGAAGTCGTAGTCAGGAAGGTTACCTATAAGTCCTGACTAAAGGAAATTCTACCTGACCAACCTAGATGAAAGTCAGGTTCCTTGAGAGTTCTTAGAAGAGGTTGTGGAGTCAAGTTTTCGTAGTCAAGAAACCACGAGTCGAAAGAAGTGTTAGGTTGAGAGTGTAGGTATGTCCTGATGACCTTTTTGGTATCGGAACTGATCTACCTAGAAACAACCGTTTCATTACAGAGACGAAAAATTATGCGATAGATCCAACCGGTATTGAAAGGAAGGTTCCTCATTCGCAGAAAATTAACGTACCGACGTCAGTGGTAGATGTCAGTAAAACCTCGGGTCTTTTTATTTCAGTCAGTAACAAAGGTGACAAAGGGGTAGATAAACGGTACTTCACCACCCTGTTCTACGGTACTAGAATCAATATATTAATGACTCACAATTATCAAGATCCATATAAAACTTATGTTTAGAAAATAGTTTATACACAAAGTATTTATAAAAGAGAATCACTGATGAAAAAAGTAAGAGAGTTGTTACAGTAAAAGTCTTTTCTTTAAAAATTACTTCATATAGAAATAAAGAAAAATTAAAGTACCTGGGATGACAACCATAGTATAAACTTCCGATTAACAATCAAGTTCAAGTACATCTATGATAAAATACAAAGGTAGTCTGTAAAGTATTGAAACTTAAAGTGTAATTACATACACTGGGTAAAACTCAATTAAAAAACACTCTATATTCCAGATACAAATTCGTTATAAAACGTATATATGAACCTCAACGAAAACAACTTTTCTACTAATAAAGAGGTAATTTACAATAGACATAGTAATAGTCTCTAATCAATTGATACAAACACACATAGACAAAGTAACTAAATACAGAATAAAAAGAAGTTTACGAAGATAGGACTAATTATATCGAAATCTCAAGTCAAGTCAACGAGTCAGCACAGGCTGAGAAACACTGGGGTACTTAGCGTCCTGCGGTCCGGAGGGACAAGTAGTGGTAGAGGACCTCAAGTGAGTCTGAGTGCAGGTAGCTCAGGCACTACGGTAGGTCGGTAGAGTAGGAATCAGTAGGGGAAGAGGAGGACGAGGGTTAGGGAGGGTCGTAGTCTCAAAAAAAGGTTACTCAGTTGAGAAGTGTACTCCACCGGTTTCATGACCTCAAAGTCGAAATCGCAGTAAGGAAGGCTTCTTTAGGGTCCCAACTAGAGGAAGTCTTACCTGACCAACCTAGAGGAACGTCAGGCTCCCTGAGAGTTCTCAGAAGAGGTTCTGGTGTCAAGTTTTCGTAGTTAAGAAACCGCGAGTCGGAAGAAGTGTCAGGTTGAGAGTGTAGGTATGTACTGGTCACCTTTCTGGTGTCGGAACTGATCTGCCTGGAATCAGCCGTTTCATTACAGAGACGAAAACTTATACAATAGATCCAACGAGTATTGAAAAGAAGGTTCCTTATTCGCAGAAAATTAAAGTACCGACGTCAGTGGTAGACGTCACTAGAACCTCGGGGGGTTTTATTTCAGACTGTGACAAATGTGACAAAGGGGTAGATAAAGGGTACTTCACTACCCTGGTCTACGGTACTATAAGTAAAAAACTTACAGCTCGAAATGCGGTTGAAAAAGCGAGAGGAGAAAGTGAAAGTAGTTCTCCGAAAAATCGAGGAGAAGTGAAAGACGGTATTCCCACCACAGTAGACGTATAGACTCCAATAACTATAAAGAGGTCCGTTAGACCTAAGGTCGAACACAAAGAAGGTCGGGTCGTAAAGAGTACTACATGAGACGTATCTTCAATTTATTCGTCCCACTGTTATATGTCGGAACTGTATGAGTAAAAGGATAAACCTTGGTCAGACAACAAGGTACAGGTCAAGATTGACAACGAAGGACTAGACGTGTGTCTAAAGAGTTCTCCGTCCAGTCCACCAGACCATAAGGGTAGAGAAAGTCTTAAAAGGGGTCAAATAACACTAGGTGTATCAGTTTCCGAAACCGTATCAGTTATTTCGTCTTTATCTACAAAAAGACCTTGCGAGAAAGAAAAAGGTACTAGGTGGCCTACAACCGTTAAACTAGAGACCAAGGAGACGNTGAAAGTAGTTCTCCGAAAAATCGAGGAGAAGTGAAAGACGGTATTCCCACCACAGTAGACGTATAGACTCCAATAACTATAAAGAGGGCCGTCAGACCTAAGGTCGAACACAAAGAAGGTCGGGTCGCAAAGAGTACTACATGAGACGTATCTTCAATTTATTCGTCCCACTGTTATATGTCGGAACTGTATGAGTAAAAGGATAAACCTTGGTCAGACAACAAGGTACAGGTCAAGATTGACAACGAAGGACTGGACGTGTGTCTAAAGAGTTCTCCGTCCAGTCCACCAGACCATAAGGGTAGAGAAAGTCTTAAAAGGGGTCAAATAACACTAGGTGTATCAGTTTCTAAAACCGTGTCAGTTATTTCGTCTTTATCTACAAAAAGACCTTGTGAGAAAGAAAAAGGTACTAGGTGGCCTACAACCGTTAAACTAGAGACCAAGGAGACGGAAAAGATTCTGGTCGAACTTGCAGTCCCTCAAGTGCCATGTGTATAACGACTTCGGACCGAACCTCTTAAAACTTGTAATGAAATGATCGTACACTCTACTCACGTTAACACGTCATCAAACTCGTGAGAAACCGTAACGGAAAGAAACTCTAACCTTACTTTTGACTGTAAAAGGACAGGACACCGGTGACGACTCAAAAGGTTTAAACGACCGTATAACTCACGTCGTGAAAGTGTCGTAGTAGAAAGTCCTAAACTTTGTCGAGTTGACTTTAAGGTAGTGGAGGTGATCGAAACAAGTATCACTACGAAAGATTCCGGGTGAACTGAAGTGTAAGGTTCTACAGACCAAGATCTAATCACTAGTGTAGTAGTACTGATAGACCCAACACAATATTAACCAGAACTTTAGTTCATCATACTCTAGAAGTTGAAACAAGAAACCATAACAATAGATAGTATCCAGAAAAAAGAAAGACATACTTGAAATCTTATTCAGACGACAATAGATTCTTTATCGAACGACCCTTAAATTGACGTTACCGTAACTTATATGTCTAGTTCAAAACTTATTTACTACAAAGTCGTTGGATATAATGTAACATTAAGATCTTTAGGTTATCACTCACTTTTGTAAGAACGTATCAAAGACTAGATCCTTCCTTTTTCAACTCAAAGACTAGTAATCTATATTACGATAGACATACTAAAAACATATTTAAGAAATACACTTCTTATATTTTCTCCGTCATTAGAAAATAAGTATCAAAAAACTTCTTAAAAAAATTTAAATTATAGACGACGAACTATTAACAACTGACCTTTAAGTCGGTCGACGACAGTAACCTCCTGTATGTACATTGAAGAGATACACCCGGAGAAGTAAAGAGCCATCGACCAAAAATTCCTATTGGAGAGATTCACTTTCTTGACCACCTTCGACACAGTCGAATTTACCAGGACGAAGTCATCCGTACACTATATTCAGGTGAAATAAGGTAAATAATCTTTGTTCAGTGATTTCATTGACTGATGTAAGTTTTTTCCCCCCCCCTAATCTAAAGTAAACAACTATATTGACACAGTTTCTTAAACATTCTTGTAAACTTTTAAAAGGTAATAGTGAGTGTGGAGTTTCCACCTTCATAAACGTAGTTATGAAAGACATCTTACTTTTATGACTGACGAGATCTTATCCGATCAACACCAGAGTAAAATAAACACCAACCTCCGGAGAATCGTGTTCATGGGTCCGATCAGAGACAGATATGAAACGTTTAGTTTACTCGGGACCCGACGGCTCCAGGTCGGGGTCACCTAGGTCCCATTAAGTTTCCAGTCTACCTTAGCCGCAGGATCCTTAATTAACGAATTAATTTCTATATCTCTCTCTAATCTTTGTCTATCACATCATCCTTTATAATCACCTCTTTTTCTCCGACTTATTGAACCAAATGCACCCTATGGTTATGTTAAGGTTCTGTTCCTTAAACGTGGTAGATGCAACCCGGTGGCCGTGGTGAACTTATAACCTTCCACAGGGAGGAACCCGAGGAAGAGTGCACCTTGAATTTTCGGCCCCGTTCATTCATCTGTACCACTCGTGGGTGCGAGGTCTACCCTTAAGTCGGTCTTTTTGCCCCTCGTTCTTTCTTGCTGTACCCCCTTGGTCAGAAAGGTCTTTGACTAGACTAAAGAAATAAAAAATCTAAACGAATATATGGAAAACAATGTGTATCTCTGTTTACCTTTAAAATTTCAGTGCGCCCCCAGTCGTCAGGATTGGAAATAGTTTTAGTCCACGAAGTATATTTACATATTTTTTTATCCAGAATCCCCAAAATGTAGTAGAGGACCGATACTCCGGACGACTGTAAAATACTAGGAAAGAAAGACTATTGGTTTTTTGAATAAAAAAGGTTCCCACAAAAAAGAATTTGGTCCGTGGTGGGAGACTTCCATCGTCTATTTCAACGTAAGGATATCCCACTCCCACATCACCCAATGTTGATTCTTTCCTTAAATAAATTAGATTCCAATTGTACTAATTAGAATTTTCAATTATGATAAAGAGGATATACGATCAATATAAGTAATATACCCGTCCCTTATACCTCTAAATCGTCGTTTGTAGTCGGGTTGTTTACTTTTGGGAAGTGGTTACAAGGGGAATTCTAGATAAATTAGAATTCTATCACTATTTCAATGTAAAAACGTATCGTTCCTGTGTCACTAAATATTGTTTCATGTAATTAGATATTGTCTTCTCTTTTAAGTAATTGAGTTTTTCAGATCATAACGATTGTAGTTTTTGATGATATAAAGGAAAAGATATAAGGTTTGTAATTAATTATATAAGGGTACACGGATTCCTATACCTCCGGACCACCGTTAGTAACTGAGTTGTTACTCTTTTCGGGATACGATTAATTCTGAAAGTTTTATGAGGTTCGAGAGACACGACAAATACCAACTCTCCAACAACGTGTTCGATCAGACAGTCGTTTCTCCAAACTGGACTCTGTGGGAACAGTGTTATATAGACTAAAATAGTCTGACTATTACCTATAGATTTTATTGATTTTAAAGTGAAGTTAACATAAAAACATATGAACCCTCAAGTTATTTTTCTTCTTTCACTCTATGACGTGACTTTTTTTTTTTAAGTCCCACTCCACTTTTGATTCTTTATTGATGACCCTAACCCCAAAGGAAAACCTCACTACTTTTATAAGACCTTGACATCACCACTACCAAAACGGTTGTGACAACTGATTTACAGTGAATACGATTTGAAACATAGTGTACATCAATTTTTTCCCCCCGAGTCCTACCCCTTGTGTACATATAGTACAACAACATACCGTTTTGGTTATTTTATAACATTTCATTAATTAGAGGTTAATTTTATTTATTTAAATATAAAATTTTTTACTTTTGTTTTTTTTTTCGACGATAACAGTTTTCAAAGTACTTGTACCTTGTTCTTCAATAAGTGTATGACGTCTACTTTCCCGATTTACTGTATTAGTAAAACCCTTTGTACAATCGTCACTAAAACAAAACAAAACAAAACGATTATAAACATTATCGGTTTGAACCTTTGTCGAGTTTATGGTAAATAGTTCTACCACCCATTTTTAATAAAAGTGAGTATTCTATCTCGTGATGAATTATTATTTTTTTTAGACTCGGTTAACACGTACGTTGTTGTATGTACGTAGAATTTTTGTCATAAACTCACTTTCTTTGGTCTGTTTTTATATGAAAGATAGACCATACAAAATATACTTTAAGTTTTTGCATAATAGTCATTTTTATACTCTCTTTAAATGAACTTCCCATCATGTTCATTTGGACAACCCTACTACCTCTATAAGATATGAAAGTAACCCTATAAAGAATATACCAAGACACATGTAAGTACTTTTACGTATCCTAATTTGAAACTTCTGCAGATAAAACGTGTCTGTTTTAAACCGGTGTTACTTTTGTTTACAAATAGATCTTATACTGGGGTTAAAAAAAATTTTTTACCAAATATAAATATTAAAAGAGATTGTCATCTATATACATTGTAAATTAAAATATACAAAGTTTAAAGTACTACAAAGACAAAACTTCTTATGATAAAATTCATCTTTTATTCAAAGGTTAATTTTGTATCGTTAAAATTTAGATCAACATGGTTTGTTCTGATTCACCGATACTTTGTCCATATTTACCTAAATTTTTAATCTTTTTTTCAAAATTTTAAATAATACCATAACACCACTACGACATCTGTTAAACTTACAAAAGAAGGAACTTCCCATAGTCTAAAACGAATCATTCTAGTTAATGATAGTCTATTAATTAAAATTGAACAGTCTGACCGCCACACACACACACACACACACACACACACACACTCATCGAAATCAAAATGAGTAAACTTGTATCTAAGCTGTCGAGAGTCGGTTTCTGTACACCCTTGGAGATACATCTGAGACACGGGTAGAGAGACCCGTTGAAAGAGGAATACCAAGAGACGAGTCTTAAAAAAAGTCACTTAAGACCGATGAAGTCATTATACAGACTATAGACGAGAGAGTTGAATCGTTCTGAAGACACGAGATGAATTTGGGTAGAAGAACATCGTATTAGATTTTACTCTGACGACGACGACGACGATTCAGTGAAGTCAGTACAGGCTGAGACACGCTGGGGAATCTGTCCTCGGGTGGTCCGAGGGGACAGGGACCCTAAGAGGTTCGTTCTTGTGACCTCACCGAACGGTAAAAGAAGAGGTTACTTACTTTCACTTTCACTTCAGTGAATCAGCACAGGCTGGGAAGTGCCGGGGTACCTGACGTCGGATTCGTCCGAGGAGGTAGGTACCTTAAAAGGTCCGTTCTCATGATCTCACCCAACGGTAACGGAAGAGGATGTCCGTATTTTGTTTCTCGTTTAGTCCACACAGAGGGAAGAGAACTCTTCCTATATACATTCGTCAAAAGAGATCATAAAACAGGTCAAAATATCAATAAACGTCTTCGTCGTTCAGATCAGAAGTAATCCCCGGAGAATAGTAAATCGAAAACGTGATATAACATTTAACTATTATTAACTATAAATATTTTACAAAAAGAGGTGAGAATTTTATAAAACAAGGTTCTATTACGTATATACAGGTTAAAAATCGAAACTACTCACACACACACATAAAACACCCCACTCCTCGCGAAGGGACCATCGACTCGGTCATTTCTTAGACAGACGTTACGTCCCCTTGCGACCAAACTAAGTACCCAGTCCTTCTAGGTGACCTCTTCTCTATCCGATGGATGAGGTCATAAGAACCAGAAGGGACCACCGAGTCGACCATTTCATAGACGGACGTTACGGCCTCTGAACCTAAGTTGGGGACCAAACCCTTCTATGGGACCTCTTCCCTTGCCGATGGGTGAGGTCATAAGACCGGATCTCTTAAGGTACCTGACATATCAGGTACCCCAACGTTTCTCACTGACTCACTGAAAGTGAAAAATATCATAAAAAGGACTTCGTATAATAAGAACCAATTTTTAGTCAAATGTTAAATCTTTGAGGGACTTCCTGTCATTAATATAAGATATCGTTATTTCATCATTTATCTCTATAATTTATAACCTCACCATTCAATTTTCTTAATCCTACTACTTTCTCCTCGTCACAATATCAAGTCAAGTCAGGGAGTCAGTACAGGCTGAGACGCTGGGGTACTTAGCGTCCTGCGGTCCGGAGGGACAAGTAGTGGTAGAGGACCTCAAGTGAGTCTGAGTGCAGGTAACTCAGTCACTACGGTAGGTCGGTAGAGTAGGAGACAGCAGGGGAAGAGGAGGACGGGAGTTAGGGAGGGTCGTGGTCTCAGAAGAGGTTACTCAGTTGAGAAGAGTACTCCACCGGTTTCATGACCTCAAAGTCGAAATCGTAGTAAGGAAGGTTTCTTTAGGGTCCCGACTAGAGGAAGTCTTACCTGACCAACCTAGAGGAACGTCAGGTTCCCTGAGAGTTCTCAGAAGAGGTTGTGGTCAAGTTTTCGTAGTTAAGAAACCACGAGTCGGAAGAAGTGTCAGGTTGAGAGTGTAGGTATGTACTGGTGTCCTTTTTGGTGTCGGAACTGATCTGCCAGCAATCAGACGTTTCATTACAGAGACGAAAACTTATACAATAGATCCAACCAGTATTGAAAAGAAGGTTCCTCATTCACAGAAAATTAAAGTACCGACGTCAGTGGTAGACGTCACTAAGACCTCGGGGGTTTTTATTTCAGACTGTGACAAAGGTGACAAAGGGGTAGACAAACGGTACTTCACTACCCTGGCCTACGGTACTAGAAGCAAAAGACTTACAGCTCGTCATCCGGTTGAATAAGTTAGAGGAGAAAGTGAAAGTAGTTCTCCGAAAAATAAAGGAGAAGTGAAAGACGGTATTCCCACCACAGTAGACGTATAGACTCCAATAACGATAAAGAGGGCCGTTAGAACTAAGGTCGAACACAAAGAAGGTCGGGTCGCAAAGAGTACTACATGAGACGTATCTTCAATTTATTCGTCCCACTGTTATATGTTGGAACTGCATGAGGAAAAGGATAAACCTTGGTCAGACAACAAGGTACAGGTCAAGATTGACAACGAAGGACTGGACGTATGTCTAAAGAGTTCTCCGTCCAGTCCACCAGGCCATAAGGGTAGAGAAAGTCTTAAAAGGTGTCAAATAACACTAGGTGTGTCAGTTTCCGAAACCGTATCAGTTATTTCGTCTTTATCTACAAAAAGACCTTGAGAGAAAGAAAAAGGTACTAGGTCGTCTACAACCGTTAAACTAGAGACCAAGGAGACGGAAAAGATTTTACACGAACTTACAGTCCCTCAAGTCAAGTGTCAAGTACATAACGACTTCGGACCGAACCTCTTGAAACTCGTAATGAAATGATCGTACACTCTACTCACGTTAATACGCCATCAAACTCGTAAGAAACCGTAAAGGAAAGAAACCTTAACCTTACTTTTGACTGGAAAAGGTCAGGACACCGGTGACGACTCAAAAGGTTTAAACGACCGGAACCTTACGTCTTACTTCGTCCCGTTTCTAATTATCTCAAAACGGTTCTTTTACGTGACCAGTATCGTATGTAGGAGAAGGTTGTTGTGTTCTCTTCTGAGATGTGTACCTGTAGTGGTCTAACAGTTGTGGCTTTAGTCTAACTAATATAAGATACGTCGGTTTCTACCTCTTCGAGATATGTCAGTTCTTTTTTGTTCTGGTCCTCGACTGACACCGAGTCTAGTACTTGAGGAATAATGGTTTAAGTCTGAATTTAACTTCTTTCCTCCCTTTTGGTGATCTGGTAAGTCCATACTGGATTTAGTTTAGGGAATACTAATATGTCACTTTCACTCTTTATCTAAATTCCCGGATCTAGACTATCTATCTCACGGACTACTTGATACCTTACTTCAAGCACTGTAACACGTCCTCCGTCCCTAGTTCTGGTAGGGGTACCTTTTCTTTACGTTTTTTCGTTTTACCGACAGACCCTCCGGACTGTTTATCGACACTTCTCTTCTCTCCACTTTTCGTTTCCTCTTTTCTTTCTATATCCGTAGATTTACGTCTCAAGGTTTCTTATCGTTCTTCTCTATTCTTTCGGAAGAAGTCGTTAGTTACGTTTCTTTATCTCCTTTTGTTGTCTTACCCTTTCTGATCTCTAGAGAAGTTCTTTTAATCTCTATGGTTCCCTTGTAAAGTACGTTTCTACCCGAACTATTTCCTGTCTTTACCATACCTGGATAGTCTTCGTCTCCTATAATTCTTCTCCACTGTTCTTATATACCTTCTGCACATGTTTTTTCTAGAAGTGCTGGGTCTATCAGTACTACTACACTAATGATTAGATCTTGGTCTGAAGAACCTTACACTTCAGTTCACCCGGAATCTTTCGTAGTGATGCTTGTTTCGATCACCTCCACTACCTTAAGGTCAACTCGACCAAGTTTAGGACTTTCCACTACGACACTTTCACGACGAGTTATACGGTCACAATGTCTCCCACTATATTTCTTTTGGATCACTTCTCCTATAATACAAAACCTCCGATGTACGTATACACGTATGAGTCAGCGAGTCAGTACCGACTGAGAAACATTGGGGTACCTGACATCGAGTGGTCCGAAGAGACATGTACCCTAAAGAATCCGTTCTTATGACCTCACTAGCGATAAAGGAAGAGGTCCCCTAGAAAGGTTGGGTCCCTTCCTTGGGTTCAGAGGACACAGAGGACGTAATCGTCCGTGTAAGAAATGGTGAGGTGGTGAACCTTTGGACGTCTCCGATGACGTCAGAGATTTATTGTATTATTACACCTTTGTCCCCTTTCATCTCCCGTTTCCTATTCTTCCGAGACGACCAAAATAAATAAATAAACGGTATGAAGTAAAGTTTTCGGAGAGAAAATATTTCTAACATCTTTACACTTGTAACCGTATCTCATTTTTATCTATAAAGTAGTTCCTATTCCTCTTTATTTTAAATCTAGTTTCTTAATTTTAGATTTTAGTACAATTTCCTCGGTGTTTATACCGATACTCTAAGGATCCTTTATTTCTTTCTTTTCACTTGTATCATAGACATTGCGACTTTTTCTTGGATCTACCCCTTGTTTGCTCACTCGCTCAAAAAAGTAGGGTTGTAGTTTCTTTCTAAAGAGTTTACCTAAGAATGTCTCCATGGTGTAAATCAGTACATGAGACTATCGTGGAAATATAATTTCTGTCCGTGTGTCAAACGAGTTCATTACATTAATATAGAAGACTATGAGTCCCCATCACAAGAAAGGAAATGTTAAATACTACGAGTAAGTAAGGTTGTCTTTATATAACTGTTTATAATACAAAATAATCTATTTCTAACCTACCTTACCATAAAAAGTAGACGTTATAAAACAGGAATAATAACATTTATGAGAAACAAAAAAAAAGAAAAAACGTATAAGTCGGTATAATTAAGAAGATACACATGTGGTACAACTATATACTGACCGACTAACTGATTTACTTACTGACCTACCTACTCAACCCACCTGTTTTTTTATGATTTTAAGATCATTGAAGGATACATCCTTTGTTCTTAGAGAAGGAACATTACTGTTTTTAAGTACATGGTCATACGGTCAACCGGTTTACCCTCTAAATCCTCGTCATTAGAAGGTCTTTTTATGACCTAGTTCCGAATATTAACTGGAAAAACTATAAATAACATCAAGTCAGAAGAAGAGTGAAGGATCGATAGAGATTTCAGACTTTACAACCCTGATACGATTAGAGTCGTCCTTGAAATCTCGAAGTCGGAAGGGTCTATCTTCTCGTATAAACGTATCGTACTTGAAATATAACTGACAATACAAAGGAGTCTATTTACAGAGACTATATAAATTTTTACTTATTTTAGGTAGAGTGTTTTCACTCCACCTTTTAATTTCTGTTTAAAAATAAAAGTAATGAAGATTTAAGGTTTACATGGTAGAACCATCCCGTACTTTCAAAATTTCGAAGACTGAGTGTTAAAAAATAACATTAGGGAGTGACCTATTAGAATGTAACCCTTCCATTGTTAGTTATATCTAAAATTAATAGAATAAGTAGTCAAGTCAAGTCAACGAGTCAGTACAGGTTGAGAAACGTTGAGGTACCTGATGTCTTGTGGTTCCGAAAGGACAGGTAGTGGTTGAGGGTCTCAAATGAGTTTAAACACAGGTAACTCAGTCACTACGGTAGGTTAGTAGAGTAGGAGACAGTAGGGCAAGAGGAAGACGGAAGTTAGAAAGTTGTACAAGAAATACAATGACAAATAGTGTGTACTCATACTCATTGTGGTTATGTTATAACATTTCATTTTTATGATTAATAATTAATTAAAAAATTTTTTTCCTTTTTAAATTTACTGGTGGGTTCCATCTTTATGGTATTTCTCTAGTCCATTTCCTCTTTCTAAAAATTTACTTTCTAAAATCATTGATTTTCTAAAAATGGTTGTAAAAGTACACGTTGAGATAATTTTCTGTATGAAGTCTACGAGAGTACGAGTATTAAGATCTTCGATCTACTTTACTAATAGTTTCGTTTGATGTTTCGGTAAATATAGTACTGTTTCACTGATTTGTTCTGAGTACCCTCTTACAGTCCTTAATATTAGATTGTAATCTCAACTACAACAAATCCCGACCTAATTTATTGACACTAATGATTCGGTAAAAAAGAGACTTAGTAACTATCCTACTAAATATACATACGTAAAGTATTTCGTGTTCGTTAGAAATTTACACACTATTCATTAGGAGTCAAGTCAAGTCAAGTCAGCGAGTCAGTACAGGCTGAGAAACGTTGGGGTACTTAGCGTCGTGCGGTCCGGAGGGCCAGGTAGTGGTTGAGGGCCTCAAGTGAGTCTGAGTACAGGTAGCTCAGTCACTACGGTAGGTCGGTAGATTAGGAGACAGTTCTCGTTAATCGACTTAAGGAGTCTCAAAGTCGAAATCGTAGTAAGGAAGGTTTCTTTAGGGTCCCGGCTAGAGGAAGTCTTACCTGACCAACCTAGAGGAACGTCAGGTTCCCTGAGAGCTCTCAGAAGAGGTTGTGGTCAAGTTTTCGTAGTTAAGAAACCACGAGTCGGAAGAAGGGTCAGGTTGAGAGTGTAGGTATGTACTGGTAACCTTTTTGGTATCGGAACTGATCTGTCTGGAATCAGTCGTTTCATTACAGAGACGAAAACTTATACAATAGATCCAACCAGTATTGAAAAGAAGGTTCCTCATTCGCAGAAAATTAAAGTACCGACGTTTGTGGTAGACGTCACTAAAGCCTCGGGTTCTTTTATTTCAGACTGTGACAAAGGTGACAAAGGGGTAGATAAAGGGTACCTCACTACCCTGGTCTACGGTACTAGAAGCAAAAGACTTACAACTCGAAATTCGGTTGAAATAGTGAGAGGAGAAAGTGAAAGTAGTTCTCCGAAAAATCAAGGAGAAGTGAAAGACGGTATTCCCACCACAGGGGACGTATAGACTCCAACAACTATAAAGAGGGCCGTTAGAACTAAGGTCGAACACAAAGAAGGTCAGGTCGCAAAGAGTACTACATGAGACGTATCTTCAATTTGTTTGTCCCACTGTTATGTGTCGGAACTACATGAGTAAAAGGATAAACCTTGGTCAGACAACAAGGTACAGGTCAAGATTGACAACGAAGGACTGGACGTATGTCTAAAGAGTTCTCCGTCCAGTCCACCAGGCCATAAGGGTAGAGAAAGTCTTAAAAGGTGTCAAATAACACTAGGTGTGTCAGTTTCCGAAACCGTATCAGTTATTTCGTCTTTATCTACAAAAAGACTTTGAGAGAACGAAAAAGGTACTAGGTCACCTACAACCGTTAAACTAGAGACCAAGGAGACGGAAAAGATTTTGGTCGAACTTGTTGTCCTTCAAGTGCCAAGTGCATAACGACTTCGGACCGAACCTCTTAACCTCGTAATGAAATGATCACACACTCTACTCACGTTAACACGCCATCAAATTCGTAAGAAACCGTAACGGAAAGAAACCCTAACCTTACTTTTAACTGGAAAAGGTCAGGACACTGGTGACGACTCAAAAGGTTTAAACGACCGTATAACTCACGTCGTGAAAGTGTCGTAGTAGAAAATCCTAAACTTTATCGAGATGACCTTAAGGTAGTGGAGGTGATCGAAACAAGCATCATTACGAAAGATTCCGGGTGAACTGAAGTGTAAGGTCCTACAGACCGAGATCTACTCACTAGTGTGGTAGCATTAATAGGCTCAGAACTTCTAGGAAAAACATGTCAAGAAGACACATAAGAACGGTAGAGAAGAATTATAGAAGACGAAGACAATCCAGGTCTGGTAAAGACAGGAAATAGTTCGGGTAGAAACATACTTTACAAGGGAACCATAGAGATTAAAAAAACTCCCTAGAGATCAGAAAGGGTAAGACAAGAAAAGGAGATAAAGAAACGTAACTAACGACTTCTTCCGAAAGAATAGAGAAGAACGATAAGAAACTTTGAGACGTAAGTCTACGAATATAGAAAGGAAAAGAGGAACCGAAAAGTGAAGAGAAGAAAAGTGTCGAGAAACATTCCGGACGGGTCTGTCGGTAAAACGAAAAAACGTAAAGAAAAGGTACCCCTACCAGAACTAGGGACAGAGGACATGTTACAGTTTCATATGAAATAACCACAAAAAGAAAGACCGAATGAAGTGAGACATATTATCCGAGGTCAAAGTAGGTAGAGTAATCTTAACTAAGTTTACATAAGAAAAATTACCGACACATTATGAGGAAACACATACAAATGGTGTCAAACGAATAGGTAAGTAGACGACTACCTGTAGATCCAACGAACGTACAGGACCGATAATATTTGTCACGACATTACTTGTAACCCCATGTGCACAGAGAAAGTTAAGACCAAAGGAGTCACACATACGGGTCGTCACCCTAACGACCCAGTATTCCGTCAAGATAAACGTTAAAAATTACTTAGACGTGTGACAAGACGTATCACCGACATGATCAAACGTAAGGGTGGTTGTCACATTCTCGCAAGGGAAAAGAGGTGTGGGAGAGGTCGTAAATAACGAACATCTGAAAACCTAACGTCGGTAAGACTGACCACACTCTACTATGGAGTAACCCCAAAACTAAACGTAAAGAGACTATTACTCACTACAACTCGTAGAAAAGTACACAAACAATCGGTAGGCATACAGAAGAAACCTCTTTACAGACAAATCAAGAAACCGGGTAAAAAGGCAACACAGCAAATAAAAAGACCTTCACTCGACGTCCTCAACGAGCATATAAAAACTCTAATCAACAAACAGTCAACGAAGTAAACGATAATATAATATAATAAGAGAGGGTAAGTCTTCCGACAGAAAAGTGGAACAAATATCAAAGGAAACAACACGTCTTAGAAAATTAAAATTAATCTAGGGTAAACAAATAAAAACAAAAATAAAGGTCATAAGACCCTCCACCTAGTATCTCCTAGGACGACACTAAATACAGCCTCTCACAAAACGGATACAAGAGGAGATCTTCAAAATATCAAAGACCAGAATGAAAATCTGGAAATTAGGTAAAACTTAAATAAAAACGTATACTACAATCTTTCACTAGATCATTCCAATTTATAAATTAAACTTAGTTGGACATAATTATTAAATAAGTAATGTATCATTATAATGATTTAAGTAAGGTTTTTATGTACTTTTACAGTGTCAACAATAACAAGGTCCATTTATGTGTCTTTCCCTCTTGACACTTTCTTAGTTTCCATAAACGTTTCATTATAATTAGAATTAATACTAGTGTAATAAAATTTGAGGGTAGTTCATAGAGAAAACGGATTAACCAGACGGGTATGAAACTTACTATGAAACTTGTCACGTTGACGGTAGTGAAACAAAAGTTAAAAAACTCAAATATTATTCACAAACGAAATTTGACTCAGTAAGTAAGTAAGTGGTAAATAAACGACTGATGGGTAGTATAAGGTCCGTATAAAGAAGTATGATACCTAAAAACAACAACAACAAATGAACAATTCAGTATAAGTCGAGAAGACGTTGAGGGAGCTGACATCGGGTGGTTCGAGGAGACAGGCACCCTAAAGGACCCGTTCTTATGACTTCACCCAACGGAAAAGGTGACACCTATAGTATCAATTAATTTTCCTTTTTAGGTTTTTAAGGACGAGAATGACTTGAGTAAAAGAATAGAGTACCATGGTAAAAATAACGAAACTATAAACTGTGACTTTCTATTACTTTCCAGACATAATTAAGACCGAACGGGAAAAATAGACATATGGATGAGTCACATTCAACAGTCGAAAATTATAAACATGTAGTCAAAGGAGTTCAAATATAAACGGATCATTTAAAAATGGATATGAAACTGAAAAAAAAAATGAAGAAAGAGAGTCAAGAAACAACTAAAAGAGAAGATATGTCTTATATGGTAAGAAAATGTAAGATCTGAAACAAGATAAAATTGAAAAATAAGACATTTCAGTGATAGATAACCATGTGTCGGAGTTCATCCGTCGAAAGATCAGAGACCCCTCTCTCACCACACTTTACATAGGTTCCAAGAATGAAGGGACCTTAAATGGAAGTACACCCTTTTCCGTCTAGTATAAGATCTATAACAATTCGAGATACCTCCATCATTTCGTTAGTTTACTCTATTTCCCCTATACTCTATAAGATTTATTCGCTGGTCCCTTCCAAAGAGACTCGTTAACGAAGAAAGACTTACTTATAGGTCGGTGAGTTCTCTAAATTCTCTTATCACAACATCCTTCTCCTTTCTCGTCCATGTATTCTAAATGAGTTTCTTTCGGTGACATCGGTTTGACGTACCTCGTCCACCCTGACTCCAATCTTCTACACACGGTTTATGAGTTCCGGAAACCCAAACGTCTCATTCATTCATCCTCTTACAAGTTCCGACAAAACAAAAGTTTACACTGGAGTTTAGACTCTTGTTAGTCGAGTTCCATTGGACAGTAAAATCTATATCTTGACAGTCCTTCTTATACGTTCTCTCCACAGGTTTAACCAAGACGGTGACAATTATTTAGAGGGTGGTGTTTAATACACTCGTTCTCGATTCGTAAGAAATCTCTTCTATCAATGAGACTCCTCCTATTCCTTAAGATACCTCAGAAGGAAAGAAGACATCGGTGTCTACCAGTAAGGGAGGGTGTTTCTTACTTTCGAAGGTTCTCGTGCGAGCCTTTCTGACTGTGCACAGGACTTAACCTTTCCGTGACTTTACTACGGGGCACAGTACGGACCTTTTTGCAGACTTCCTGTCTCACCCGACCTCCTCGGACCTCACTGTCTCCACTCCCCCTGTACGCCCTCGTGACTCCAAATCTCAAACCGACAGTCAAAAGGACACCTTTGAAGGGTCTTTCCTTCAATCCACTTTCAGGAGGGTCTACCCCTTGTTGGGGTCACTAATCTAGGGACATCCCTCCAGGAGGACTCCCGTCCTGCCACCCTTCCCGTTTTGACCAGGGACCTCCGTCGTGACGTGTCTAGTCCTACGACAATCCCGCCAACCCCCGCCCCCCGCCCCCCACGCCGCCGAACGTCACTATCCTAGAGGTTCTCGGACGTCTTCGTGGAGTGTCCGTCTTTTCCGTCTATGTCGGTCTAAATGTATAGACCGTCCTCGTGTCAAGGTCCAACGACCTGATCTCATCGTCGACGGTGTGTTTCAACACTCAGGACCCTTGAAGGGCGAGGACGACTCCCGACCGAATCGACCTCCTCCTCCCTCGGTGTGAACCGTTCTGTAGGGGAAAGGTGAACCACCCAACTCTTCTTTTCTTCACTCCCCTCTTGTTTTCGAAACTGTCCTTTCTCTTTTAGTCGAAAACGAAATATAGTTTCACCTGAGAGATTTAATCTTTTACTCCGTAAAACAGTTATAACCTCTCACTTACTTTTTAGATACTTGAGATCCACCATAAACCCTCGTCCTCATACTTTTTCAGATAAAGTTAATAACGTAAGGATGCCAAAATGAAAAAAGTTATTTGACCGTTCTGCAACTATCTGAATGGATATAAAATTTTAGAGTTAGATAATAAAAGTATTCACTATCCTGATGAGGAAGACGAATACAAATAAAAACAAAAAAAATAAAATTAAAAAAATTAAAAATAAAAATGAAATAAAATGAAATGTTATGACATAACCAAAACGGTATGTAACTGCACCTAGGTGGTGTCTACACGCACTCAAGGGTTTGTACTTGGGGGGAGGGTGGAGGGTGGAGTATAGTAAAGAGACCTAGTAGGGGCACGTGGTCGGGGTTCGTAGGACGAATACAAATTAAAGATAAAAACAACTACAATAGACCTTTCACTAAATATAAATATAAAATTTAAAATAAATGTAAGGATGTTTCTTTTACAAATCACAAACGTAATTAAAATCGATGTTCTTAATTAAAAATTTAACTTAGGAAACGAAGACATAGAGTGACTTTAGGAAAGTTTTAGTGTTAGAGAAACAAGAAGGAAGGGAGTACAGTAAATAGTAAACAGTTAACTTCATAAAGAAACTAATTACAAAATGTCTTTCATATAACCGGAGGATTACAGACTCTTACTGAACCGAAATAGAAACTTTTTCTTACTGTCAAACCAACTTATTTACAAAAACTTTCACGTTAGAAAAATGAAATTTTTAAAACAAAAAAAAAAAAAAGTCAAGTCAAGTCAGCGAGTCAACGCAGACTGAGAAACACTGGGGTACTTAGTGTCGTCCGGTCCGGAGGGACAGGTAGTGGTAGAGAGCCTCAAGTGAGTCTGAGTACAGGTAGTTCAGTCACTACGGTAGGTCGGTAGAGTAGTAGACAGCAGGGGAAGAGGAGGACGGGAGTTAGGGAGGGTCGTAGTCTCAGAAAAGGTTACTCAGTTGAGAAACGTACTCCACCGGTTTCATGACCTCAAAGTCGAAATCGTAGTAAGGAAGGTTTTTAGGGTCCCGACTAGAGGAAGTCTTACCTGACCAACCTAGAGGAACGTCAGGTTCCCTGCGAGTTCTCAGAAGAGGTTGTGGTGTCAAGTTTTCGTAGTCAAGAAGTCGCGAGTCGAAAGAAGTGTCAGGTTGAGAGTGTAGGTATGTACTGGTGTCGTTTTTGGTATCGGAACCGATCTACCTGGGATCAGCCGTTTCATTACAGAGACGAAAAGTTATACGATAGATCCAACCAGTATTGAAAGGAAGGTTCCTCATTCACAGAAAATTAAAGTACCGACGTCAGTAGTAGACGTCACTAAAACCTCGGGGGTTTTCATTTCAGACTGTGACAAAGGTGACAAAGGGGTAGATACAGGGTACTTCACTACCCTGGTCTACGGTACTAGAAGCAAAAGACTTACAGCTCGTAATTCGGTTGAAAAAGTGAGAGGAGAAAATGAAAGTAGTTCTCCGAAAAATCGAGGAGAAGTGAAAGACGGTATTCCCACCACAGTAGACGTATAGACTCAATAATTATAAAGAGGGTTGTTAGAACTAAGGTCGAACACAAAGAAGGTCAGGTCACAAAGAGTACTACATGAGACGTATATTCAATTTATTCGTCCCACTGTTATTTGTCGGAACTGTATGAGGAAAAGGATAAACCTTGGTCAGACAACAAGGTACAAGTCAAGATTGACAACAAAGGACCGGACGTGTGTCCAAAGAGTTCTCCGTCCAGTCCACTAGACCATAAGGGTAGAGAGAGTCTTAAAAGGTGTTAAGTAACACTACGTGTGTCAGCTTCCGAAACCGTATCAGTTATTTCGTCTTCTCTATAAAAAGACTTTGTGAGAACGAAAAAACTACTAGGTAGTCTACGACAGTTAAACTAGAGACCGAGGAGACGGAAAAGATTTGGGTCGAACTTGTAGACCTTCAAGTGTCAAGTGAATAACGACTTCGGACCGAATCTCTTAAAACTCGTAATGAAATGATCGTACACTCTACTCACGTTAACACGCCATCAAACTCGTAAGAAACCATAACGGAAAGAAACCCTAACCTTACTTTTGACTGGAAAGGTCAGGACACCGGTGTCGACTCAAAAGGTTTAAACGACCGTATAACTCACGTCGTGAAAGTGTCGTAGTAGAAAGTCCTAAACTTTATCGAGTTGACCTTAAGGTAGTGGAGGTGATCGAAACAAGGATCACTACGAAAGATTCCGAGTGAACTGAAGTGTAAGGTCCTACAGACCGAGATCCACTAACTAGTGTGGTGCCACTAATAGGCCCAACACTTCTAGAAAAAACATGTCCAGAAGACACATAAGAACGGTGGAGAAGAATTATAGAAGACGAAGACAATCCAGGTCTGGTAAAGACAGGAAATAGTTCGGGTAGAAACGTACTTTACAAGGGAACCATAGAGATTAAAAGAACTTCTCTAGAGATCAGAAAAGGTATAACAACAAAAGGAGATAAAGAAACGTAACTAGTGACTCCTTCCGAAAGAATAGAGAAGAACGATAAGAAACCTTGAGACGTAAATCTACGAATATAGAAAGGAAAAGAGGAACCGAAAAGTGAAGAGAAGAAAAGTGTCGATAAACATTCCGGAGGGGTCTGTCGGTAAAACGAAAAAACGTAAAGAAAAGGTACACCTACCAGAACTAGGGAGAGAGGACATGTTACAGTACTTGCAGGCAGGTATCAAGTAGTCCGTGAGACAGATAGTCTAGATCCGGGAATTTAGATAAAGAGTGAAGGTGACATATTAGAATTCCCTAAACTAAATCCAGTATGGACTTACCAGATCACCAAAGGGGATGAAAGAAGTTACATTCAGACTTAAACCGTTATTCCTCAAGTACTAGACTCGGTGTCAGTCGAGGACCCGAACAAACAAACAAACAAACAAAAAACTAATATATCTCGAAGAGGTAGAAACCGACGTTTCTTATATTAGTTAGACTAAAACCATAACTGGCAGACCACTACAGGTACACATCTCAGAAGAGATCACAACAACCTTCTCCCACAAAAGATACTGGTCACGCAAGAGAACCGTTTTGAGATAATCAGAAACGGGACGAAGTAAGGTATAAGGCTCCGGTTTAAACGGACAATGGGGTCCACAAAGAACTGAAGGATGAAAACGTAAGGTCAGGGGATATTACTTTTCTTGTAGAAAACCCCCCACAATCAAGATTTTCCAGAACATCCAGAAGTATCTCGGTAAGTCGAAGTCGACGAAGTCGCAATGACCAACCCTATATCTGAACCTAATGACACTATAACTTACCTTATAATGACAGAGGTTTTTCCGTTAGGAACTGGTTCTTTTGGAAACAAGGAAACAACTAGTAACAATTTTAGTGTATACTTTATTACAGTTCATACATTTCATTTTCAG
Organism: Capra ibex; assembly: GCA_006410555.1. Lineage (NCBI taxonomy): Eukaryota > Metazoa > Chordata > Mammalia > Artiodactyla > Bovidae > Capra > Capra ibex. The sequence continues at coordinate 379,530 of SJYO01051103.1, forward strand.
AGATGTTTCTCTTCTGTAAATAGAATTCTCAGAGAAACAATGTCACCGTTCGGACGACATTGATTATTTTACACTGTAATCGTAAGGACGACATGTTTCTAGAGAAAGTCTAAATATTCACTGGATAATCTTGGATGAAATATTTTTCTAGTTCCTGGACTTTTCTAGTAAATATTTGTGGTTCAATTTAGTACACGTTGGAGTGACCCTCTTTTAAGTTTAAATGAGTTACTACGTTAAATATCTTATAGTTTTACTTTTTTTTAGGACAAGTATTAAAACTCGGATATTAAGATAAGTATACAAAGAATCCGTAATGTAAGTCATGGACCTATATCGATAAAGTTAGTGATTTTGTAACGTATTTTATTCACGAAAACTAGACATACTATAAAAATAATCTTATGTCTACCTACATTGAGGTATGGTCTAAAGGTGTCTTTACCGGATTTTCTTCTTTTTTTTTTATACCTCCTTTTAAAATATCATCGTTTTTCCAGTCAGAATACGTCGAAATCACTTAAATATAATCAATACGTCCGTCTTACTCGAAGAATATACTTTCGTGTCTTGGTCCTCTTCGTTATTCCTTTTGAGTATTGAAGTAACCTTCTTCCGATATCGTGGGGTGAGGTCATGAGAACGGACCTTTTAGGGTACCTGTCTCCTCCGACAACCCGAGGTCAGCTACCCCAGTACTTCTCAATCCGTACTGACTCGCTGAAGTGAAAGTGAAAAGTGAAAGTACGTAACCTCTTCCTTTACCGTTGGGTGAGGTCACAAGAACGGACCTCTTAGGGTCCCTGTCTCCTCGGACCACCCGACGGTAGATGCCTCAGTGTGTTTCAGTCTGTACTGACTTCACTGAACCGTCGTCGTCGTCGTATTGAAGTAATTACTGGTGATGTCTAAACTTCGTCTCCTGTGAACAAGAACTCTGGTCGAGTACGTTCTATCTTCCTCAAATTTGAACGTATATTATGTCCAAAGTCTTACCCTTTGTCTTATCTACTTAATATTCGTCACTAGTTTATTTACATTCTACTTTTGTGACGATTGGACTTTTTTCAGGAAGTTGAAGAAACGTTTTGTTAAAATTTATTCCATTTTTCTGTGTTTAGGATCTGTTTCAGACCATTATTTTTTCTATTTTGTTTTGTTTTGACATGGTTATATGAATCTTGGGTTTAGTCTAAAAGTCGTCCGTAGATACGTTATGACTTATGGTTGTCTTACCCCTTCTGATCTCTAGAGAAGTTCTTTTAATCTCTATGGTTCCCTGTAAAGTACGTTTCTACCCGAGCTATTTCCTGTCTTTACCATACCTGGATAGTCTTCGTCTTCTATAATTCTTCTCCACCGTTCTTATGTGTCTTCTGGACATGTTTTTTCTAGAAATACTGGGTCTATTAGTACTACCACACCAGTGAGTGGATCTCGATCTGTAGGACCTTATACTTCAGTTTACTCGGAATCTTTCGTAGTGATACTTGTTTCGATCACCTCCACTACCTTAAGGTCAACTCGATAAAGTTTAGGACTTTCTACTACGACACTTTCACGATGTGAGTTATACGGTCGTGTAAACCTTTTGAGTCGTCACCGGTACCCTGACCTTTTCCAGTCAAAAGTAAGGTTAGGGTTTCTTTCAGTTACGGTTTCTTACGAGTTTGATGGCGTGTTAATGTGAGTAGAGTGTGCGATCATCTCATTATGAGTTTTAAGAGGTTCGGTCCGACGTCGTTATGCACTTGGCACTTGAAGGTCTACAAGTTCGACCAAAATCCTTTCCGTCTCCTTGGTCTCTAGTTTAACGGTTGTAGGCCACCTAGTACCTTTTTCTTTCTCGCAAGGTCTTTTTGTAGATAAAGACGAAATAACTGGTACGGTTTCGGAAACTAAAACACCTAGTGTTATTTCACACCTTCTAAGAAGTTTTCTACCCTTATGGTCTGGTGGACTGGACGGAGAACTCTTTGGATATACGTCCAGTCCTTCGTTGTCAATCTTTACTTATAAAAAACAAACAAATCAAATAGAAAATAGGAATCGTGTAATTAAAATTCACCCAAGAATTTTTCTGTCCTTTTAAGCACACTCAACATTCTGATTCCTACACCGAGTTTTTAGTGTAAAGGGAATCCTTTTTATCTTTCAGTCTTGTTTATCGATGGGTTGGGTGTACTCTTTTTACTGTTTAACTTACTTAAGGGTTTCAGTTCTTGGTTTGACATAATTTTGAAATTCTTCAAGAAAATATTATGTTCGGAGAAAAAAAATTCCAATATTAAAAAACACATAAAAAGAGACATTACTAGGTACTTCTGTTCCAGTTGAAGACAAAACTAGTAGTCGAGTAGGGTAAAGAACCGTTTTATAGACTACGTATCATAGTACAATTTTATAAGTAATTTTTATTGTGGAATTTTAAAATTTTATACATACAACACACAACAATTATCATATAAATTTTTTTGGTATAACCACCATACAAAGGACTCGGGAGTATATAGTGACTTTTAAAATGAGAGAAGACAGTACCTTCTGAACCAACAAATATTTTAAGAACTTAAAATTTGAATAAACGAGTTATAGAAATTGTCATTAAGATCCCGGAAAAACTGTAGAAATTTAAGTTTTGATGAAGTAAAAACAGGTACCAAATATCCGAAACTTTGTCCGGACAGAAACACTTTAAATTTTGAAAACGTCCTGTATAAAACAATACCTAGAATACATTAAAACTACCCTCATATCACCAAGGTTAAATAGACATATGAATTAAGGATAAAATTAATTTTGTTAAAAGGAGTAAAGACAATTATAATAAGGACAATAAATAAGAAGTACGTACACATATTAAAAAATAAATGAGACGTTTCTCCATAGAGTTTATATACTTCTTTATGTTTGGAAGACGATTTCTAACAACATTGATCATCAGTAAACATTTCTCTATTTTGACCTAATTATAGTGTGGTATGACGTGTTATTTAAGGTTTACCTAATCTCCACTCTTACACCTTTGAATTTTGATGACACACGAGCTTCTTTCGTACCCGTTTAACAAAATCTTGGTCTCTTTCCCTTCGTGAAAATTAATACTGAATTTGGTGATGATCTAAACTCATGTAATTTTGAACGAAAGATCTTTTGTGATTATTCATTTTTAATATTAATGTATGGCTCTTTGTAATAAACTCCGGATAAACAACAAGTCAGTCATTCAGTACAGGTAAAGAAACGTTGGAGTATCCGACGTCGTACGGTCCGAGGGGACAGACAGTGATAGATTTGTGTTTTACAATTAACAGGATTATATTTAATAAGTCTCTCCTTCTTTACTTTTGTTGAGAATTTGTACACTTCTCTGTCTTTTAGAATACTTTTAGAATAAGTACTATTACGTTTATTGGTAATTTTAGTATAAAGATTCGAGAAACTATTTTTGGATGTTTAGACTATTATTTGGGACAACACACCCTTGTCCTTCCAGATCAGTAACGACTACCCTTACGTTTTATCAAGTTGCGAATACTACTTCTTACACCGTTCTGGATCTTTTCAACGACCCGTAAATGGTTAGGTGACTATTCATGAAAAGACACGTAGATAAGGATTCTACATGGTCATTTTCGTATTTTAATAAACCCGTTTATTGATAAGCAACATCATAATGGAGATCACCTTTTCATAACCTTTACCGAGTATAGGAAGTCAACCTCTGACGAACCTATCAATGAAAGACAGATGTGGTAGTTTATAATTATGTAACATCGACGTTTTACCTTACTGTTTATAGACCTATTTAACTATACATCATTAAAGGTCCTATATGACGTCTCATTTTTTTTTCTTCTACGGTTTGTTAAATGTACCGGTTTGTTAAACGTAGAAAACACGTTCTTTATATGATCATTATATAAGTATAAAAGAATGTAAATAAATGTTTTCATTAGTGATCTACTAATTTTAAAATTTTGTCTATGGACATCTTGACACCTCTAATTTACCAAACTACTTTTTCAGTAACTTATATTAATGATAAGGTTATAAAAACAATGTTTAGAATTTAAAAACTTGACTTGCAATCTAGTGAAACCTTTTATTCCCTTTCCGTATAAACGAAAGAAATTCCACTTTTACAAGTCTAGAAAAAGTCCAGTGTCATGGTTAAATGAGAATTAATTTTGTAACAAAAAAACCAATGACCTTTAGAAGAGACTTAGACGGTCGTCCAACTGAAACTCAGAAAGAAAAAGTTGTACTATTAAAAGAAAAGGACAGAAAAGTACTATAGAATTTCTTTTTTTTTAACCTCTTCGATACGTAATATGATGAATTTTTAAATGTGTTATTAATTTAATACTTAAAAATTAATAAAACAGAAATATATAAAGATTCGAGACTGTTCTATTCACGATAAGTCAGAGTAAAAATTTTACCATAAGAATTGGTTTAATAACACTCTTACGAAAGTCTCAACTCAAATTTATACTATGACTGACAGGTAGTAACATTCTCTCTTGGTCAGATAGGATTTCAAATGATGACCCATGAAAAACACTATAGGTTAATACATATGGGTCAAATTTTCACCCTTAAGGTTGTCTTAAGAATCTTTATGTAAAGTCATCGACTATTAGGAATAGTAGTTCCTTCTAAAAATATACAGTCAATTTAGGGATAACAAAGTTATACTTACTTGATGAACAATCTGATAGGGAGTAATCAACTCCATCAAGTTATAATCATAAAACAACATAGAGAGTCCTAAATAAAAAGACGTAGATTTTGTGACGAAGAAAAAGTTAATAAAAAGAATATACGAAGTTTTTATTACAGTAGACTTGTATATAGTACTATATATTTATATAAATACTTTATAAAGTACTCTATTTAAAGTGAGTGGTTATAATGTAGGGAATATATTGGTGTGAATAGTACGGACTTGTTCAAAGATCACCGGTAAGTGGACCACGAAATTTAGTGAATCAATATTAAAAATTGGAATAGTGTGTCTTTTTTTCACGATTAGTTTTCTCTAATAAGGTTGAAATGAGATTTAGTAATCATTTTGTTTCTTTTAATCCTTCATTATAAAGATTACTTTCATTGAAATGTATCTTTTGATCAAACCGATATATTTTAATAGAAAATTTCGTAAGACGAAACCTCTAATATGTAGAGAGTCCTATATGAGGGAAGGGTTAACTTAATCTTTCTTAAAACAATTTAATATTACAGTCATCAATTTACTTATTTTCCGTTATAACTATTACACTTGTAAAAAGATTGCATATAGTTCCATATACACCAAACTTTAAAACTGGAATATAATGGTATTATTCTCCTTTTCAAAAAAAAATTAAAATTTTCTTGTAATAAAACGAAGATCTGTTTTTTGACTATCGGGTTCTCTTTAATTTTTACTTCAAAGTGACTATAGTATATATGTATGAACTTTATAACGAAAGCCTTAGTCAAGAGTTGTAAACTTTGTCTATGTATGAAAACGAACAAAATTAAATAGTGATCAAAATTACGGTACATTATCTAAGACTCATTTTAACATAACCTAAATTTTTTACTTAAATAAGTAAATAATTTTAGTCGTTTTATAAAAACAATACTTTTCTAAGACTTCGTTCGATGTAGTCACTTTCTAAATCAAAGGTAAATAAAATTCGAATTAGTTAAACAAGAAACTTCTTGATCTTTAATGATTACAGACCTAGCGTAGTAGACGGATATTAAAAGTTAAGTCAAGTCACCTATTTTTTTACTGAAAAAGAGAACTATTAGGAGGTATAACCTGACATTTCCTAATAAAACGAAGTTCCCGAATAATAGTCATCTTCATATTCGTCTTATATTTGAATATAAAATATGATTATGTCGAGGGGGACCCAGATTTAGACACTTCCTATTAATAAGGAAGAAGTGTCTAACGGTCACTGGTTTCCACCCCTCCCCTCTCCTTTAAAGTTGTTAATTCATCTTCTTAATCTAAAACTTGATTATTCGTAACTCAGATGACACTAGCCGGTAGTACTATTTTTAGTCTCGAGAAAGTTCCCAGTGATTAAAGTTATCCAGAAAAACAAAATACTTTAGGGTGACTGGTAAGTCTTACTGACTTAGTTGAGAAAGTGGATAGTGACGTGGTCACGAGATTAAGTCCGTAACATTTAGTCAAGAAGGGTGTAAGGATGTCGGATTCGTTTTGACTTAAATTTGTGCCCTTTTCACCTATAACAATTATCTTTGGTCTTTCTATATAAAGTACGTAATGAAAATGAAAAGAAGGAAGGTTAATTGAACCTGAAAAGTTACTTTTGTCTAACCTCTCGACAAGAAGCACACTCTACCTCCTTACTTTATGTTGACTACCAACTGAGACTCTAAATTTTCGAAGAAATGTTTATAACACGGTGAAGTGAAAACCTTGTTCTATGACTCTCTCATTTACGTAAATATCTATTACTTTAGACTAACAGTCTCTTCTATTTAAATTGTAACAAGAAGACTAAGGGTTGTAACTCTCGAAATCAAAGATTCGGACGGAATCGATGTAAACTGTTATTTTCCTTTCTTTCCTCATCTACCTAAAATAGACCCTGTATGTATAAAATACACCCGTGACATATAAGTAAGTAAGTTATGTCTAAACAACTCAAGAATAATGTTATACCAATATCTTCTATCCGTAAACCTTATGTTACTACTTGTTGAGTCTATTTGAGAAACGTGGTCTTTTAATTTGTTTGAATATGTGATCTTTTTCACGATGCATGTACCTGAAGATTAAAACCGATTCTGTCCCATAGAACATTGTGTGTTTACAAGGTGTTCTCTTGTTTTTCTCTTCAGACTAAAAAAAATTATATAAATTTTTAATATCTGTGACTTCTTGTTGACTCTTAAAACAACTGTATTAGTGACTCTTTATTTGTTAATACCTCCAATTTGGTTGGTTGTACAATATCGAGAAAGTAAAAGAGTGCTAAAATTTGTACTCCGTCTTCCTGTTTGGGTCTCTTTTCCGGAGATGATTATCCATCTCTTTGTCGTGTCGAAGTCCGACGAAAGACCCTTATGTTTCTGTTTTTCTTTTGTATTCCCCGTCTATAGAGTCAGTCTACCCAACATGTCTCTTGACAATGGTTATGAGCAGTCAAAAATAAGCTCTACGAACAGTTTAAAGTTTCGATTTACCCTGCTTTCTACTCTTGGGTTCGTGTTCGATACTTTTTTAAAAAAATTTTTTAGTCATCAGAGATGGACAATTCTTTTGACCCTAATTTAAAGTCTTGGGTCGTGACTTGTAAGGTGTATATGGATCTCCCGATGTCCAGTTCTTCAAAAGGTGGATACAAAAGAAGATCTTCAAATACCAAAATTTACAATGTAAGTTTAGAAATCGGGTAAAATTCAACACACACACACACTACACTTTATCACCAACTCAAAGTAAGAGAACATACACCGACAGGTCAAGGGGGTTATAACAGAGACTTTTACATTAAAAAGGAGGTAACATAAAAGAACCAAAAGTGAAATTATACTTAACTGATAAATACGTATCCAAATAAAGACCCGGGAGATAAGAAAAGGTAACTAGACACTTAGAAAAAAAAATACGGTTACGGTACAATAAAACTAACGATATCGAAACATTATATAAAATTTTGTCTCTCGTGTTTCAGAGGTCGAAACAAGAAGAAAGGACTTTAAGGAATCCGATGACAATCATACAAATTCCAGAAATCACCAAGGCGCGTGTAAAGTCCTACCAAACAAGATTTAGACACTTTTTGCTGTGACCTTAAAACTTCCCTAATGTAACTTAGACATATGATAAACCCATCATGTTTGTAAAATTGTCATAATTATAAATATTGAGTCCTTGTGTATTATAGTAAATAAATGTAAAAGAAGTTAAAGAAAATAGTCACAGAATATCGAACTCATGATAACGGACCTTTTGGGGTACCTGTCTCCTCGGACCATCCGATGTCAGATACCCCAACGTTTCTCAGCCTGTGCTGACTCGCTTAACTGAAAGTGAAAGTGAATATCGAAATCACATGTTTAGAAAGTGGAGGAACCAATTTACTAAGGATCCATAAATAAGTAACTTCGTTAACATTTACCCCAACAAACGAACTAAAGAGAAACATCAAAGAATAAGTACATATCTTTGTACTGTCTAAAGAAATATGACTACATTCTAGGACTTTAAAAAGACTCATTTAACTAATCAGAATTCAAGAAACCACCTGAGGATCCCAAAAGATATACATCATAATGTAGGAGACGTTTATCACTGTCAAAATTAAGAAGGAAAGACTAAACCTACGGAAAGGGATGGAAAGGAACGGATTTACGAGACCGACCCTGTAGGTTATGATACACTTATTTTCACCTTTCTCACCGTAGGAACATAACGGGGACCATTAGCCCCTTTTCAAAAGTCGAAAAGTGGTAGTTCATATCAAAATGGACACCCGAAGAATATGGAACGCAAATAGTGCAACATAAAGGGTGATGTAGGTGAAACAACTCTCAAAAATAGTATTTGCCTACAACTTATAAAAGTTTACGAAAAAGACGTAGATACCTCTACTAATATAATAAAAAAGAGAAAACAATTACACTATATGGTGTAACTGACTAAAACTAGTTAGAAAATAACTTGGTAGGAACGTAGGTACCTTATTTAGAGTGAACTAGTACCATGTATTATGAACATCACATAACAACTTCAGTTAAACGATTATGAAAACCCTTAAAACGTGGGCATAAGTTGTCACTATAACGAGACATTAAAAGAACAGAACACCGTAAGAACAGACTAAAACATAGTCCCATTAAGACCGACATACTATACTCAAACTTTCGTAAGGAAGGAGGAGACAAAAACCTTCTCAAACTCTTACCAACCACAATTAAGAGGAAACTTACACACCATCTCAAATGGTCTCTTCTTTAGGTTAGGACCCGAAAACAAAAAACTTTCGAAAAACTAATGACTAAATTAAAGGAATAATCAATAAACAGACAAGTCTGAAAGATAAAGAAGTCCTAAGTCAGAACCATCCAACATACAAAGAACCTTAAATAAAGAAGAGAAAACAGGTAAAACAACCATATATTAACAAGCATCATCAAAGAATGTTACAAAACATCTTAACGTCATAGTCAATATCGTAGAGAAAGTAAAGATTAAAATAAATAAATCCGAAGAGAGATAAAGAACTACTTAGATCATATACCAAACAGGTAAAACAAATAGAAAGTTTCTTGGTCGTGAATCAAAATTACTAAAAAAAAAAAAGGGCACTTCCCCACCTTTAAATTGAGAACACACTCTTAATCTATGAGCTTTCTTCCTTTATTTCCCATCACTTTTGACTATACCGGTTTATTGGTTCCTTAATTTATTAACCAAGTTTTCCGGAAGTATAGGTTATGTACGATTTCTGATCGACGATAGGAGTGAATTATCTTTTGTACATGTGGAAACTCTTCGAGTAGTTTGAGACTAGTTACTCAATCCAGAATTTTGGTCTAAGATGACCAAAGTGTGTTTGTTTTGTTATATTATAAGTAAAGTAAGTCAACCAAATCTCGTTTAAGTATAAGTAAACTTGACTTAACAACTTTAGAATAAGATAGAGTCTTTTTGACGATTTGTAAAATAAAATTTAATAAAGTAAATTAGAAGTAATTTTTAGAAGGATCTCCATCGTAGTCAAAACTTTAGGTCGAGACGAACTGATACCTCGTCTGAAAAAAGTCTATATTATAAGACTCCTTATTTATAATAGTCATCTATACGACGATCCTCTAATCCACTTAGGGTTATCCTGTACTTCCTTACAAAACCAATGGATCCCCTTCTCACCTCCTTTGGAACATTTTACGGTTTGACATACGTATTTTTTTGATATCCGTATAATAAGAGTAGGATACATATTCCTTATACTAGGAATCAACTAGTCAGTGTTTCCAGTTTGGATTTAATTATGGGGCCAAAAGACAGAGGATCACGTCACATACTGTTTTTAATTTGACGTATCAATTCAACCGAATTCAATTTTCCAATTCAATTTTCAATTAATTCAATTTTCCGTCCCAAATTAACTTGTCTAGATTTCAAACAGACCCTAAAAACCAAAGATTGTTTGAGGGTTCACTACTTCCACAATGACTAATAAAGTGTGAAACTCACCTTTCTAAGATTTCTCTCGACTTGTGACTCTATGCTTTTCTACTATTTACTTTCTAATTGACAAAACTCATAAACCTTAGTAATGTTTTCCCTATTAACTCTAGAGTAGGAGATAAAGATGATTTTCTACCGTTTCGAGTCACGTTTCGAGTCATGTGTCGTTCATGGAAATAAGGTGAAGATACTTATCTTTGTTAGTCTTCCACTTGTAATTCACTATTAATTTTGTTATTTGATATGGTATAGTATAAGGTGATTCCGTCATCCCCACAACAACACCCTTTTAGAAACTTAGAGTCATCCAAAGACGTATACCAAAGGTACAGTCAAGTTCATCCCCAATCACTACGAAAAAGAGGGTCTTTTATCCATTAAACCCCATGACTCCTTCTTCTTACCACAAACATAACAAAAATTTAATTCTCGAAATATCAACGATACTAACTCAATAAGTATACGTTGACTTCTTAGGTTAAAATAAAAAGAAATGACGCCAATAATATCAGTTTTGGTTCTTTGGTAATAAAATAAAAATTAACATCAAAAAGTCAAAACACGTATAGTAAAAACCTCCCACCCCCTAGCCTCCCCTTCGACTATCTCAATTGATACTCAAAAGCGGGGTCTCATTTACAGGGTAAAACATCTTTAAGACTTTTGACTTCTTTGTATGAAGAAGTACTCAAAAATTTTGTAATAAAAGAAAACTGGACGGTACACTTTTATGACCTTCAACGATTATTATTATTCGGGTAAAGATACCTTTATCAGATCTATAATAAATTAGTCAGAACGATCTACGACTTGTTAAGTACTTGAAGAACAACTTTAAGTTATTCGTCAAGTACTTATGAACTTTTCTCTCTAAGACAAAAAATTTTTTTTAGTCTTTGACCGTTCAAGAGAACCATTGTTTACGAGAGGGTAGTTTAAGTTTTGTAGAGTCAAATTTTTGGGTAGGACTCACGTAAGTGTCGTCGCTCTTATCTGTTCCACACTGGTGTTCCATTACTTTAAGTAAAAGAGTCCACTAAACATTTTGTCCGAGAGACTTGTGTTAAGGTCTTCTCTTAAGACCTTTTCTAAAGGTCGGTCCCATCGAAGTAATATTAATTGTACCAGAGGGTCTCACTCGAGAATCTTCCAGTCGTGAATAACACCATAAACAATCATTAACGGAAACAATAGAATGACAGTATGGAAAACACAAATCATACTGTGAAACGTTGATTTTCTTATATAAAGTTTCTGGGAACCTCTCCTCCTACGTTCCTCGGACCATGTGTATACCCTACATCCTCTTCTTTTATTTCAGTTTAAGGAACATGATATTCACATGTAAGAATAAGACAGTACCTACGTAAAAATTAACGAGAAGAATTTTCGATCAAGGTCTTCGGAATCTTTATTTATCGAAAGACAGTAATAGGATAATGTTCACTTATCGGAGACTTAGGACAGGACAAAAAGTCTTTTCTTTTTCTTCTGTAAATCTTTAGTAAAATTTTATATCAAAGATGTCTATAAAGGATGTCCATTAGAATGATCGGATAATTTGTAAACATTAGTGTGTCTCGGAGTTTATACCTTGACGTTCGTACAATCGTGTCACACTTTAGAGTCACGAGTCTTCCATAAGTCGTGAGTGTCACTCGAGTAAAGGTCTTGACCGCGACGTGGTCGAGAGGTCTCTCGACTTCGACGGTCAGATGGGAGGATAGAGGGAACCTCCTCTTATTCCACCATCGTTGTTAAGTACACCCACCTTTGACTTCTTTATCTTCCTATTCCATCTCCTCCTTCCCTACCACCGAGTACGTTCCGTCACTATCTCATGTACTGTGTCGAACTTAAGTTACCCAAAGACAAGGACCAAAATCTTACTACACGTGTCGAAGGGGGAGGTGGGGAGAGGAAAAATTTAATCGTTTCTATTAGGAATGATTCGTGGACCGACGGAACGAGGATATGACGTAGTCACAGACAGAGGAAAGTAGACAGTAAAATTACGTTTTAGACTTACGTCAAAGTGACGAAATTCTCTAAACGACCCTCGGATGACTATAAAAAGGTTCTTGTTCTTGTGAATTTTTATGTAGAAACATAGTCTTAAAGTTCGTGACCTTATTATTTTCTTACTACTGTTCTTATTCGTTTACCAAACCCCTTTTTAGTATGAGATGAAAGACTTTCATTACTAATTCTTAGGATAGCGATAGTGCTTTCTTTTCAATTCACCGAGTCAGCACAGGTTGAGAAACACTGGGGTACCTGACATACATCGGATGGTCTAAGGAGGCAGGTACCCTAAAAGGTCCGTTCTTAGGACCTTACCCAACGGTAAAGGAAGAAGTCCACTAGAAGGGTTACGTCCCAAACTTGGGTCCAGAGGACGTAACATCCGTATACGAAATGGTAGACTCGGTGGTCCTTTCAGGTACTCAATACTGACGATAGTACTCAGTACTAATACAACCATGTATTAATTTCTGATCCAATCCCATTGACGATACAAAAGGCAAAGAGTTAAGGAGGTTTCCCCACTTTCACCACTTTTATATCCTTCATCTGACTAAATAAACCCTACCCTACTTATCAGGTTAATGTGTTTATTTTAAACCCAACCACACTCCTCTCTCGTTTTATCGGTTCTACAGCACAAGTTCCAGAGAGTGGGGTACAAAACATTTATTACTGACACATTGTCGGTTCGAGTAAATATCGTGACGTGTACGCGCAGTGTTCCATGAGTGAGCCAGTGTCCGATTAAACACCATTCGGACATACTCGAGGTGGATGTTTTCGTTACCGTAACGACACAGGGCAACCCAGTGGGTTCTCTGATCTCTTATATCGTACAGACGACGGTCTTCTCTTATTGGCGTAGACGTCAAGGATGCCGAGGAACTCAAAAGAAGGTCGAAAAGGTGGGTGTAGAACAGATGGTACCCAAGTTGTTTGTCACGTGTGTTACTCTATATCGTTCTGTTGACCGCGACTCTTGTCCTAGTCGTTATGTAAACCATACCTATTTATAACTTTTCACACAACATAGTTATATAGTTGTACAAGAAAAGAAGTTGTTGTGTTGAAAATTTGGTGGAATCTGACAAGTACACTTAAGTGAAGGGTTCCATTTTGACAAATTCTTACATACCTTTCTACATCATAAAGAATCTGTGTCAGTGTATACAATTCCGTATCCATTCCGGATACTAGGAATGTGTATCCTTACACATGTTGGCATCAAAGACAGACACCAATGTTTAAGTATCCTATCAGGTGATAATAGTCAGCAATAAAATCAACCTCGACATGTATTTTGTAGATGAAGACAAAATAACCGACACGGTTTCGGAAACTGACACACCTAGTGTTGTTTGACTTTTTAAGAACTTCTCTACCTTTATGATCTGGTGGACTGGACGGAGGACTCTTTAGACATACGTCCAGTTCTTCGTTGTCAATGTTAGCCTGTACTTTGTTGTCTGACCAAGATTTAACCCTTTCCTCACGTAGTTCATACAGTAACAGTGGGACGAATAAATTGAATATACGTCTCATATAGTACGCTTTACGGTCCGACCTACTTTGTGTTCGACTTAGTTCTAACGGTCTTCTTTATAGTCTTTACGTCTACCGTGGTGGGATTACCGTCTTTCGTTTCTTGATTTCTCGGAGAACTATTTTAACTTTCTCCTCTCACTTTTTAGACCGAGTTTTGAGTTGTAAGTTTTTTGATTCTAGTACCGTAGATCAGGGTAGTGAAGTACCGTTTGTCTACCCCTTTGTTACCTTTGTCACTCTCTGAAACAAAAGAACCCGAGGTTTTAGTGACGTCTTCCACTGACGTCGGTACCTTAATTTTCTGTGAACGAGGAACCTTCTTTTCGATACTGGTTGGGTCTATCGTGTAATTTTGTAAAAGGTTGTTTCGAGGTAGATCGGTTTCGATACCAAAAAGGTCATCAGTACGTACCTACACTCTCGACCCGATACTTCTTTCGACTCACGACTTCTTAACTACGAAAACTTGACACTACAACTCTTCTGAGAACTCTCAGGGAACCTACCGTTCCTCTAGGTTGGTCAGGTAGGTTTTCCTTTAGTCAGGACTTATAAGTAACCTTCCTGACTACGACTTCGACTTTGATACCATGTAACCGTTGGACTACGTTTCTTGAATGAGTGACCTTTTCTGGGACTACGACCCTTTCTAATTTCCGTCCTCTTTCCCCACTGTCTCCTACTCTACTAACCTACCGTAGTGGTTGAGTTACCTGTACTCAAACTCATCCAAGGTCTTCAACCACTACCTGTCCCTTCGGACCGTACCACGTCAGGTACCCCAGTGTTTCTCAGTCTGGACTGACTCGTTGACTTGACTATATATTTTGTTCTACCCTTCTACACTTTGGAATTTCTGAGGCCAAGAAACTTCAAGACTTCCACTAGTGTGTTCACCAGCAAGTCAGTCCAGACACAGTTTCCGGACGTGGTACTTAGTCTCGGAGGTCAATAAACTACACGAGTGAAGGGAAATAATATGCACTTTAGAATGTATGTTTTTCTCCCCGGTGTTGACAGGTTCTTACCTGTCAATTTATATTTGTATCTTTTTATCAATAGTTCAACTTATATGTAGATTAAGAAGGTCCTTAAAACCAGTTTAGTATCACACTTTAAAAACCTTAATTTTTTATAAATGAGTACCATCTTTACAGGTTGATCCACCTGTTAAGTCCTACGAAACCCCTTAAGAGGTAATGTTCACACTCATATCTGTGGTCAAATAAAGTAAAACTATTCTACCCTTCTGATTGCACAAAAATGTTCAAGGTGTAAAGTTCACACAAGATTTTAGACACGATATCTTGATTACACTTTTATCGGATTAAGATTTTAGTATAAGGATAACGAGAATGACGTGTCTAGATGAAAACCTTTATTAATCCGACGAATTATAGAACTTTTGAATGTAACTCTTTAGAGTACTTATCTTATAAGTGGTCCTAAAGGTAAACTGTCACGCACTCAGACTCACTTGAGCTCCTCTACCACTACCTGTCCCTCCGGACCGCACGACGCTAAGTACCCCAGCGTTTCTCAGCCTGTGCTGACTCACTGACTTCACTTGACTTGACTTCATTACCTAGAGTCATGCTATAAAAAAAAAAAAGTGCACCGATAAAAAAAAATTAAGAATAAAAATGAAATAAAATGAAATGTTATGACATAACCAAAACGGTATGTAACTGTACTTAGGTGGTACCCACATGTACGTAAGGGTTTGTACTTGGGGGGGAGGGTGAAGGGAGGGGTATTGTAGAGAGACCCAGTGGGGGCACGTGGTCGGGGTTCGTAGGACATAGGACGTAGCCTGTATCTGACCGTTAAGCAAAGAATGTACTATCATATGTACAAAGTTACGGTAAGAGGGTTTAGTAGGGTGGGAGAGGGAGAGGGAGACTCAAGTTTTCAGGCGATATGTGTAGACAGAAAAAACGACAGAATGTATGTCCCAGTAGTAACGGTAGAAAGATTTAAGGTATATATACACAATCACATGACATAACCACAAAAAGAAAGACCGAATGAAGTGAGACATATTAACCGAGGTCAAAGTGGGTAGAGTAGTCTTGACTAAGTTTACATAAGAAAAATTGTCGACTCATTATGAGGTAACACATATACATGGTGTCGAAAGAATAGGTAAGTAGACGACTACCTGTAGATCCAACAAAGGTACAGGACCGATGATATTTGTCACGACGTTACTTGTAACCCCATGTACACAGAGAAAGTTAAGACCAAAGGAGCAACACATACGGGTCGTCACCCTAACGAGTTGTAGTGAGTAATAATCTCTTTACGTTTAGTTTTGGTGTTACTCCATGGTGAAGTGTGGTCAGTCTTACAGACGCTAGGTTTTTAGACGTTCGTTATTTACGACCTCACCCACACCTCTTTTCCCTTGGGAGGATGTGACAACCACCCTTACGTTTGATCATGTCGGTGATACCTCTTGTCACACCTCTAAGGAAATTTTTAACGTTTAGTCATGTTATAAAAACAGTTTCTAACATCAGAGTATAAACTGTTTCTAAAAAGTTTTATGTCTGATTTCTAGTAACCATATGCAATTATCAAATCGACACAACTTGTGACAGTTTAGTAGTATCTCAGACTATTTTTAATTAAGTCGATTTCTAGACCGAGAAAATATTTTTCTAATGTCAATTTAGATTTGAGAATTTTTGAGAGTTACCTAACGGAGTCTAATCTGTGTCTTTTATATAAAGTCAAAATATCTTAAATCGATAAAATTCTGTCGGATAGATTTATGAAAGTATCGAAAGTCATACATGGAAAAACACACACACTCCATCATACATGATAACTAATTCTAGTACCCTGTACCTAAGTGAGACACCAGGTGGTGAATGAACGAAAACCTCGGACCAAAAAACTTAGAGTATTTTAGTTTCAGAAAGAAAAGTTTAAATAATTTACCTCTACTGTTTTTTAATAGAGTATCTTTAAAAACACCTCTAACTTTATTAAATCCTATCGCTTGTAGTCCAATCTACGTTTGAGTGATATCTTTTAGTAACATGATCAACCCTTTAGATACATACGGAGAATTATTGACAGGTCTGAAAGTCCCAACGTTCCATGGTTATCATTTGGAACTTTCTTGTGTAAATTGACCGTCAATATACTGAACTTGATTCTCTAGAGATCATAGTTGTCTACATAACTGGATTTTAGTCCTTTAAATTACTCAAGTATAACTTTTTCTTTAACTCCGTTAGATTCTACATTTCTTTTCGTTCTCTCTTTGTGTTAAAGTAAAGGTATTTGAAGTTTATTCTTTTACAGTCTTTATAAATTCTACTTTAGAATGGGTGGTAGTTATTCTTATCCTTCTCTATCTCTTTTTTCCTCTCTGATCGATAAAGTACTCAACCGATAAGTATAACCTGCAAAAAGTAGGAGTCCAGTCATTTAGTTTATACTAGAGTCTGTCACGTCTCCTGACATTTACATGACCAACGAGGACGACACTTTTTCTGTTCTCATATTAATCCGAGAGTAGGTAGGTCCAGATATGGTCTGAGCCGAGTGAGTACCTACTCAGTGTCGAGACTACGCGGCTAACGGGAGCCGTCTCGGTTCCGTCACTAATTTACGAGTCTCGAATCCTCGACCTCCCTTGGAGACGTAATTAAGAGGAAGTACGAATTTAACTCCGACTAAGACCTCCTATAGGTCACTAACGATCCCTTAACCCTACCAGAAGACGTTTGGTAGGTGTTATTGACTACGGTTGTCCGAGAGGTAACTCGTCTACTTCACGCCCGACTCCTCGAGAACCTGTTTAAACAAAAAGTATATATTACTTACAAAAGTTTATATTTAATAATTAACATGAAATTTTCAACTGACATATTTCACTTAAAAGTCAATTGGATACGAGGTTTACCAGACGTTGTATATTTGTTGATTTCTATGTTTTTGTAAAGAAATGAGTTGTATACTGTTTTCAAATAAGGAAAAATATTTTGTAACGAAAAAAAAAAAAGTACCTAAGACATAGTATTACGAATTGAGAATAAAATAGTGTACCTTTCTGAAATAACATACTGTTTTTAGGAAAGATTTGACGTGTTTTATTATATAAAATTTCGTTAACCGGGTCTTCTAATGTCACCTATGACTAATGAAAAGTGTCTACCCCGTACTACTACGGCGAACCCAGTGGTCGAATTACAAACTTATAGTTCTAATAGATATATAATAGGAACGTAAAAACACATAGATTCAATAAATATTTATCCGTACGTAATACTTAGGTCGACACGTATGTCTTTTTAAGTTAAGGTTCAAACACGTGTTTAAACCTCAACAATAACTCAATATCTCGTGGATAGTATACTTTATACACTCCTCCTATCACGAATTGGGTATCGGTGACAAGTAACGAGTCTCGTTTATATCAACCCCCTCAAAATTCCTGTCTTACGTAAATACAAGTTTTACTATGTATCTAAACTAAGACCTCGACATATATGAAAATATTAAATAAATAAAAAAATTCAAAACCGACACGACCCAGAAGTGACAACGTGCCCGACAAGAGATCAACGTCGCTCACCACCGATGAGAGATCAACGTCGCACGTCCGAAGAGTAACGACATCGAAGAAAACAACGTCTCGTCCCTGAGACACCGAACAACGTCTTATCCCCGAGATCCCGTACGTCCGTAGTCATTGACACCGAGTACCCGAGTCATCGATACCGAGGGTCCGAGATCCCGTATCTGAGGTATCCACTCCGTGTGTCCTGAACCAGTAAGGTGTCGTACACCCTGGAAGAACCTAGTCCCTAGTTTGAGTACAGAGGACGTAACCGTCCGTCTAAGAAATGGTGACTCGGTGGTCCCATCGGGGTCCAAGATATACGAAAATTGGTTTCTGTCTAACTTACTGTCTGAAAAATACGTCAACAAGAACAAGTCAGTGATTCAGTACATACTGAGAAACACTGGGGCACCCGACATTGTGCGGTCCGAGGAGGTAGAAGGTGGTAGAGGCTCTCAAACGAGTTTGATTATAGGTAATTTAGGTACTACGATAAATTTGTAGAGTAGGAGACGACGGGGGAAGAGGAAAACGAAAGTCAGAAAGGGTCGTAAAACCAGAAAAGGTTACTCAGTCGAGAAACGTAATCGATTGGTTTCATAACTTCGAAGTCGTTGTCAGGAAGGTTACTTATAAGTCTCAACTAAAGGAAATCCTAACTGACCAAACTAGTGGAACGATAGGTTTCCTTAAAGTTCTCAGACGAGGTCGTGGTGTTAAACTTTCGTAGTAAGAAACCACGAGTCTGAAGAAATACTAGGTTGAGAGTGTAGACATGTACTAATGACCTTTTTGGTATCGAAACTGATATGTCTGGAAACAGCCGTTTCACTACAGACACAAAAAATTATACAACAGATCCAAATAGTACCTCTTCCGTTACCGTGGGGTGAGGTCATGAGAACGGACCTTTTAGGGTACCTACCTCCTCGGACCAGTCGACGTCAGGTACCCCAGTGCTGACTCGTTGAAGTGAAAGCGAAAAATGAAAGTACGTAACCTCTTCCTTTACCGTTGGGTGAGGTCACAAGACCGGACCTCTTAGGGTCCTTACCAACTCGGACTACCCGACGGTAGATACCCCAGCGTGTCTCAACCTGTACTGACTTCGCTAAATCGTCGTCGTCGTCCAAATAGTATCGAAAGGAAAGTTTCTCGTTCGCAGAAAATTAAAATACCGACGTCGGTGACAGACGTCACTAAAACCTCGGGGTTTTTTATTTTCGACAGTGACGAAGGTTAAAAAGGGACAAACGGTCCTTCTCTACCCTGACTTACGGTACTAGAATCGAAAGACTTACGACTCAAAATTCAATCGAAAAAGTAAAAGGAGGAAGTGACAATAGTTTTCCGAGAACTTAAGGAGAAGTAAAAGACCGCAATCTTACCATAGTAGACGTACAGAATCCAACTGTAAAGAGGACTGTTAGAACTAAGGTCAAACACTAAGTAGATCGGGTCGCAAAGAGTACTACATGTGACGTACATTCAATTTATTCGTCCCACTGTTATATTTCGGAACTGCATGAGGAAAGGTTTAAAACTTGGTCAGTCAACAAGGTACAGACAAGATTGACAAGGTTTATCCCTATTAAAATGAAAAAGGAAAGACTAAACGTACGGAAAATAAGGAAAAAGAACACATTAACGAGACCGATCCCAAAGGGTATGATACTGTTAGTTTTGTCGTGTACACCTGTAAAAACAGAATAAGGACTAGAATCTCCTTTTCGAAAGTCCAAAATCGGAACTCATACTACAGTCGACACCTGAACAATATATACCGGACATAAAACAACTCCATGTAAACGAGGTATACGGGGTAAATGACTCTCATAAATAGTATTTACTTACAACTTAAAACAATCTACGAAAAATACGTAAATAACTCTATCAGTACGGTAAAAATAAAAAGTAAAACAATTACACTACATAGGGTAATTAACTAGACATCTATAACTTGATAGAAACTAGGAACCTTATTTAGGATGAACTAGTATCACATACTAGGAAAATTACGTAACAACTTAAATCAAACGATTTCAAAACGACCCTTAAAAACTCAAACATAAGTTGTTTCTATGATAGTATATTAAAAGAAAAGACACCATAGGAGTAGACCAAAACTATAATCTTATTACGACGGGAACATTACACGTAAACCTTCATAAGGGAAGATAAAAACTTCCTCAAACTCTTCTTAATTAAGAATAAACCATAATCTTATGAAAACCATAAGTACGAACCATAATTAAGAATAAACTTACAAACTATCTTATGTACTCACTTTGATAGACCAAGACCTGAACAAAACAACCTTCAATCATAAAAAAACAACAAATTAATGAGTAAGTCAGAGGAACGATCATTCGTCAGACAAGTATAAAAGAAAGAAGTGCAAAATCAACTTTTCCGACATCCAAAGACCCTTACGTACGAAAATAAAATGTTTCGAGTTAAAACCATATATTTACAAATATCATCAGAGAATACTAGGAACTAGATACTATAGATAACATGACAGAAGAGAAAATAAAGACTAAAATAAATAAATCGGGAAAGAGAAATATAACCAATTAGATCTACTATCAAACAGTTAAAATAAATTAAAAGGTTTTTTGGGTCGAGAACCAAAGTAACTAAAAAAAAAGATAACTGAAAAAATCAGAGAAAATAAATAAAGACAAGACCACAAACAAAAAAGAAAGGAAACTTAAACCCCAAAGTAAAGAAAAAGATCAAGGAACTTCTCATTTGCAGTCTACAAATCAACTCTAAAAATAACAAAGGACTCGACTTGTACATACCGACCTTTACAAGGAGAATCTTGATGAAAACGACGTAAGGGTAATTAAAACAATATAACATAAAATTAAAAGAAAAAAGAGTTTTAATAAAAATAAAGAGAGAACAAAAGAAGAAACTAAGAACCAATCTACTTATTGAGTCAACCTACAATAAATTTGACATATACAAACTCTGTAAAAGTCAAAAGAAGAACATTAAAATCAAAGTATGAGAATTCCAGTCTTTTTTAGGAACTATATTAAAGTCAGAAGAAATTTAATAATTCTAAACAAAACACCGGATCACACACTAGGAAGGACTTCTTCCAAGGGACACACGAACTTTTATATTCATAAGACGACAAACCCCTCCTTTGTTCACACACACAAACACATAAATATATAGATAATTCAGACAGACCAGATTACACTGTGAATTCAACTACAAAGGAACAACTAAAATACACGTCTACTAGACTGGTAACCACATTCCTCTCAATATATAGGAAATTTTGATGTATAAATTTAAAACATGAATCAAGAATATAAACATGAATGGAAATTTTTCCTCTATATATCTTGACAGATTCCAATTCTCATATTCTATATTATTATAATCATTCTTTCGATTTTCTTTTACATGAAGTCACTAATTACCTTTAATACCCATATAAATTAAGTAGACGAAATGTATACATATATATACATACATAAAATTATCGAATACTAATCAGAAACTGAAAGACACCAGGTTATATAACTGTTGGGGTTTTTAGATTTTATAGTCTTGGTTGTAGACTACTTTAAAGGTTATTTTAAATACTTTTCTAAAATAAGAGAGGAGGAAGAGAGTATTCATGGTCTAATTAAAGAAGAGAGAGTATATGTCGACATAAAGTCAAACGAAAATCCTCACTTAAATGTACGAAATGAGTTCCTAACAATGATAAGGGAATACAATAAATTGACTTTTCCGTTAGAATTAATCGTCTTTGAATAAATAATTTTCGAATAATTAAAAAAGGAATTTTAAAAATGGAAAGTTACTCTCGATGTTTTACTCTTTATTGTAACTCTAAAAAAGGATAATTACAGATTAATCTATCGTATTACACTTTCATTAAATTAAACGTACAACGTAGACCTTGTGTTATTTTTAACGTATTGGTATACCTTTTAATTGTAAACTTAATTTTACACTTTTATTTAGTTTTATGAACTTGATACGTATATACCAAATTTGAATCAATTCAATCAAACTCAGTGATTTTCCTATAAATTTTTGAGTTAAAATTGAGTTAAATCATTTTATTACGTTGTACTTATGTAATTAAGGAAATTAAACCCTGAATTTACATAGAGAAATATCTGTAGTAATTAAAGATCGAGAACAAACGTATAGTACAGAAAGAAGTAAAACAGAGAATAAATAAGTCTAAAGATTGAGAGTTCATTTTCAATATAGTAGTAGTTGACTATAAGTACATATCGAGTGATGTAACACAGATCACGTTCTCTTAGTACAAATAAAATTATTTGTCAATTTATTACGACGTATGTATTTATTATATATATAGTGTTTGATGATACAATTAGAATTTTAACACACTTTCTTATAACCGACTATTCCCTTTTATAAAAAATTTAGTAGATTTTATTTGTTTTCGTTCTATGTTATGAAGATATTAGTATTCATTAAGGTTAAAGTTTACATTTATGTATATAGTTGTATATTTTACGACTTTTAATTATGTGGTTTTATTATAATATATACGACTCCCAAAACCCTCGATCGTTACTCTAATCTACATTATAACGAAAATAAGGAATACGGAAAGAGATAAAGTGTCTTAAAGATATCACTTACGTATAATTTGAAAATATTTGATATAAGTAAATCAGTACAAAATTTTATATAAAACTAATTACCTAAATAAAAACTTTAATCGTCATAAATTTAAGAATTTTCAGTAACGGAATGAAGTAAGTACACATTAGACTATGACACGGGTCAGACTATAACACGGGAGTCTGTTGACACATGGAGAATAATGAGATAGTCTTTACATTTCATATCGTTTTATGGAGTAAATGATAACGTTTGACTCCTTTCAATTAATGAGGTAGTAGAGAGTCAATATAAGGGTTAACTTTTAACGTATATGACTTATGTTTTTGTTACCACCTTCTTTAGAGATCGGTCAGTGGAAGTCTCATTAAGTTATACTACTGGTACGGTTGTTTTAAAATTAGAGACTTCACGACCAAAGATCAAATATCGGTTTTTCTCTTTAAAAATTTTGTTTCAACTATCTCGTGTTCTATCTTATTATAAAACTAAAATGGAAAATTTGGAATCACACCCGAAGTTTAGTCGTGTGTCTTAAAAAAAGTTAAATATAAATAAAAAAGGAAACACTTTCATTATTTAAAACTTTCCAAGATATTTTATATTCACAGAAAACTATGTGACTATTTCGATGTTTCTCGTATGGTGTACCTGTTCTGGGTTAACTCGTACTCAAAATTCACATTAGAATCGACTGTAAATAGAGTTTAAGAGAGGATGAAACAGTAATGTGATAATGTCCATGTTCAGACTCACCCGGTATTTAGTCTCCAAGAGATTAAGACAGACTTTTGAGTTCCGACCAAATAAATTTAAATAGACTTTAGGGTTCCGGGAATCTCTTACCTAATATTTTATCTCTACATACCAAGAGACTTTCCATCGGCTGTAACGGGATACCAGATATTTTGAAATATGGACGAGATCAGAAAATTGAATAAGAGATAAAGTCTTATCTTTCAATATTTTTTTTTTAGAGGTAAAATAACTTTTAGAAGTCGGGGAGGACTAGATGAGTATGTTTTAAAGTGAATTTGCTGAATTCCTCTGAAGATTCTATTACGGTTGATAAGAGAATTACTTTATAAAATAAGTTCTTAAGATGGGCTCTCCAAATCTCTACTAAAATAGAAACGATACATATAACTCTAAGATCTGCCAATCCATTCAAGAGATTACACAATATACCGTGTAACGGTCTAAGGATAACGGATCAAACGATACGACCATAAAAGAGTAAGTGATAAGTACCTAAATCGTCCTTTTACTGTACACTTGTATTTGACTTAATGACGATAGGAAACAATATAAATGTAGAAATTCATAAATTAAGAGTTTTGTCTCCTAAAACCAGGAAATTTATCGTAGGTCTTCTTTGGTTCCTACTTTTTAGAGTATTCTTTGATACTTGTTCAGACTCTAAGAGATAGACTAAATATATAAATACGGACTTTATGAGGACAAAATTAGAAACTAGGTTTAAATTTTAGAAAACAATTTGTTTATAAATATATTTTTCATTATGGTCAACAAAACGTCAAGTAAAAAAACGGAGTCATTTTGTTTTAGATAATTGAAGATTCAGAGGTTTTTCACAACAAAGAAGAATGGAGATGTATATGAAAATTTTAAACTCAATTATTAAATAAGATTATTTCCTTTTATAGTAAATTTTGAATTAACGGTTCTAATGGATGATTTCGTTTACACAATTGGTTTATTCGTAGAAAAAGGTAGATTTTAGTAGACTTACTAATTTTAAAGTCTTAAATATTCCGAATGGAGGTAATTCCTAAAGAGAACAATTTTCTTTAGGTTTATTTAACAAGAGTATTTTCAAAGTCTTAATACGATCAACGTCCTTGAGAAGTGTATACAATGTCCCTAAGTTACAAAAGTAAAACATCCTCATGACAAAATCACGAGTATATTATGAAACTGACTAAAGGAGGGTACTCCAGTTACACCCCACTATTTATCTTTTGTGAGTAATTACCTTTTGTTTTGTTTGCTTTTTGGTGTGTTTCAAAGATCACAAGACAAAACTTCATCACACAGAATAGTTCCAAACCTCCTGTTCCGTCCCTCATCTTAAAACCCGAACCCCGTAAGTTACGACGTTTTTGTATTTTGACTTTTTCTCTTGTTTACCCTAATACAACAACGAAGAGGAATGTGTTACTGAAACCCGTTTACCTCGGAGGGACTGTAACAGTCACTGGATCCCATGAAAGTCCCTAAACAGACCTCATTTTAACCTTTAGGATACATAAATTCCTACACTATTTATATGTAATTTTATTGGTTTAAATACGTCAAGAAGGGGTAGGTAGGAAAAGAATTGCATTACCTGACTAATTTCGGTTTATCCTAGCGGAGGATTTCAACAGAACTACCCTCTTTCCTATTCAGAAAAGACTAAGATCCATCATTTTTCACTCAACGGAGACCAAGAGACTACTGAGACTCAGAAGTTGGAGTCCCAAGCAAACGGGAAAAAGGGAGTCGACAAACCTCGACAGTAACGAAAGGGTGTAGTGACTGTTTATCGTTTATAAGACTTCCGTTTACTCGAGTGACCCATTATATTTTAGTTTTTAGTAGGAGAGGGTTGTGTGGTAAACAATTTACAGGAAATGAGACCTCCATTAGAGTTTGATTATCTACTTTAGTGTGTTTGTGAAAATAGGAGGTAGGTATCTTATTAAGTAATAATGACCAGGTATTTTTATAATGTTCCGAATAGTTCTTGTCATTTTCCTTGTTTAATCAGTATTTATCGGTCACACTTTTTTTTTCTATTTTTTTGTTAAAAAAAGTCAACTTCTTTATGGGGTTTGGTGTTTCGTTTCTTTTTGACCACGTATTGTAGTTATACTTAATTTGGATTATTAACAGTGTCTCTTCCAAATGGTACTATTTAGTCTTTAAGTTCCGTTTTACCTTTTGTTTTATAAGTACTTTAATTAACTTCTTTTTGTTTTTTAGTTGAGTTTTTATTTATAACTCCATTTTTGCATAGGCGACTCTCCTCTCTTTTATACTGACTTATGTGTGATTGTCTATGTCCTTTATTTCCTTATTTTTACTTTAGACTCTCTTTTCTAATTTAATACATTTTTTTTTTTTCTATGTCTTCCATCTATGTCCTCTGGATTGTATGAATTTTAGTCTTTTTCTTCTAGCTCCTTGTTTTGACTTATTATCTTGATTTATAAATTTTAAGACTGTATTTTCTTCTGGACGAGAAAAATAATTTTGACAGATAGAAACAAGGATCTTTTTAATTGAACTTTCCCAGTTCAGGTTTTATATAGTTTCATTCCACTTTGTTTCAACGAATCTTTTACTTCTTTAAGTATACTTATTTTGAAGAACACACTTCACAGACAAGTTTTGAAAAGGACAACAAATTTGATTCAACCAAGTGAAAAATAACTCAATACTCAATAAATATACAAGATACAATTTTATAAAATAGTCTAAAAAAAATTAACAAATAAAAATTAACTTCCTATTAACTAAATGTCATAACACAACTAAAGGTGGTTTGTAGTCGTACTTAGTCGGTATCAAAATGGGTACAGGGGAGGGTGAACTTGTAGAGAGGGTGGAGGGAGGGGTAGTGTGGGTAGATGGAACAATACCTCGGGGTCCAACTAAAGGGACTCAGTATGTCGTTAAAGGGAAACCGATAGATAAAATGCATACCATTACATGCAAAGGTACAATGAGACAGGTATGGAGAGGGAAGAGGGGGACTTCGGTACAGGTATTCAAACAAGTGTGACAGACACAAAGGTAAGGACAAGACGTCTATCCAAGTAGTTATGGTAGAAAGATATAAGGTATATACTCTGAATGTACAATCATATACTATAAACGAAAAGAGGAATACTGAATGAAGTGAGACATATTATCCGAGATCCAAGTAGTTGTAGTAATCTTGACTGAGTTTACGTAAGGAAAAATACCGACTCATTACAAGGTAACACATGTGTACGGTGGCAAAGAATAGGTAAGTAGACAACCACCTGTAGATCCAACGAAGGTACATGATCGATAACATTTATCTCGACATTACTTGCAACTCCGTGTACACAGAAAAAGTTAAAACCAATGGAGTCCCATATTCGGATCATCACCCTAATAACCCAGTATACCACCAAAATAAGGATCGAAAAATTCCTTAGAGGGACAACTAGACATGGTCAAGTCAAGTCGACGAGTCAACACAGACTGAGAAAC
The DNA here is from genome assembly GCA_006410555.1 of Capra ibex. Classification (NCBI taxonomy): domain Eukaryota; kingdom Metazoa; phylum Chordata; class Mammalia; order Artiodactyla; family Bovidae; genus Capra; species Capra ibex. The sequence goes on from SJYO01051103.1 coordinate 406,796, forward strand.
GCTGGGGTACTTAAAGTCGTGCGGTCCGGAGGGACAGATAGTGGTTGAGGACCTCAGGTGGGTTTGAGTACAGGTACCTCAGTCACTACGGTAGGTTAGTAGAGTAAGAGAAAACAGGGGAAGAGGAGGACGGGAGTTAGAAAGTGTCGTAGCCCCAGAAAGGTTTACTCAGTCGAGAAGTGTAGTCCACCGGTTTCATAACCTCAAAGTCGGAGTTATAGTCAGGAAGGTTACAAAAGGGTCCTGACTAAAGGAAATCCTACCTGACCAAACTTCTCAGAAGAGGTTGTGGTGTCAAGTTTTCGTAGTTAAGAAGTCATGAGTCGAAAGAAATATCATGTTGAGAGTGTAGGTATGTACTGATGACCTTTTAGAGGTATCGTCGATATACTTATATGTAAGGGTGGTTGTCACGTTCTCGAAAGGGTAAAGAGGTGTGAAAGAGGTCGTAAATAACAAATATCTAACAAAACTACTACCGGTAAGACTGGCATTTACTATGGAGTAACATTAAAACTAAACTTAAAGAGATTATTACTCGTGGGAATACCGTCTTTCACTTCTCCTTGATTTTTCGGAGAACTTTCACTTTCTCCTCTCACTTTTTCAACCGAATTTCGAGTTGTAAGTCTTTTGCTTCTAGTACCGTAGACTAGGGTAGTGAAGTACCCTTTATCTACCCCTTTGTCACCTTTGTCACAGTCCGAATTAAAACCCCCCAAGGTTTTGGGGACGTCTACCACTAACGTCGGTACTTTAATTTTCTGTGAATGAGGAACCTTCCTTTCAATACTGGTTGGATCTGTCGTATAAGTCTTCGTCTCTGTAAAGAAACGGTTGTTTCCAGGTAGATCAGTTCCGATACCAAAAAGGTCACCAGTACATACCTACACTCTCAACCTGACACTTCTTTCGACTCACGGCTTCTTAACTACGAAAACTTGACACCACTACCTCTTCTGAGAACTCTTAGGGAACCTGACGTTCCTCTAGGTTGGTCAGGTAAGATTTCCTCTAGTCAGGACCCACAAGTAACCTTCCTGACTACGACTTCGACTTTGAGGTTATGAAACCGGTGGAGTACACTTCTCAGCTGAGCAACCTTTTCTGGGACTACGACCCTCCCTGATCCCCGTCCTCCTCTTCCCTTGCTGTCTCCTACTCTACCGACCTACCGTAGGGACTGTTTTACGTGTACTCAAACCCATTTGTGGGCCTCAACCACTACCTGTCCCTCCGGACTACACGACTCTAAGTACCCCACCGTTTCTCAGTCTGTGCTGACTCACTGACTTGACTTGACTTGACTTATTACTCGTTACAACTCTAGAAAAGTACTCAAACAATTGGTAGACATACAGAACAACTTCTTTACAGACAAATCCTTAAAAGGGGTGACAAACTAACCCAACAATAAATAGACCATAACTCAACACGCTTGACTAACATAAAAAAAAAAAGTCAAGTCAAGTCAAGACAGCGAGTCAGCACAGGTTGAGAAAACTGAGGTACTTAGTATCGTGCGGTTCCCAGGGATAGGTGGTGGTTGAGGGTCTCCAGCGAGTCTGAGTACAGGATGCTTAGTCACTACGGTAGGTCGGTAGAGTAGGAGACAGCAGGGGAAGAGGAGGACGGGGGTTAGGGAGGGTCGTAATCTCAGAAAAGGTTACTAAGTTGAGAAGCGTACTCCACCGGTTTTATGACCTCAAAGTCGAAATCGTAGTAAGGAAGGTTTCTATAGGGTCCCGACTAGAGGAAGTCTTACCTGACCAACCTAGAGGAACGTCAGGTTCGTTGAGAGTTCTCCGAAGAGGTTTTGGTGTCAAGTTTTCGTAGTTAAGAAGTCGCGAGACGAAAGAAGTGTCAGGTTTTTGGTATCGGAACTGATCTGCCTTGAATCAGTCGTTTCATTACAGAGACGAAAACTTATATGATGGATCCAACCAGTATTGAAAAGAAGGTTCCTCATTCGCAGAAAATAAAGTACCGATATCAGTGGTAGACGTCACTAAAACCTCGGGTCTTTTTATTTCAGACCGTAACAAAGGTGACAAAGGGGTAGATAAAGGGTACTTCACTACCCCGGTCTACGGTACTAGAAGCAAAAGACTTACAACTCGAAATTCGGTTGAAAAAGTGAGAGGAGAAAATGAAAGTAGTTCTCCGAAGAATCAAAGAGAAGTGAAAGACGGTACTCCCACCACAGTAGACGTATAGACTCCAATAACTATAAAGAGGGCCGTTAGACCTAAGGTCGACACAAAGAAGGTCAGGTCGCAAAGAGTACTACATGAGACGTATGTCGAATTTATTCGTACCACTGTTATACGTCGGAACTACATGAGGAAAAGGATAAACCTTGGTCAGACAACAAGGTACAGGTCAAGATTGGCAACGAAGGACTGGACGTATGTCTAAAGAGTTCTCCGTCCAGTCCACCAGACCATAAGGGTAGAGAAAGTCTTAAAAGGTCACATAACACTAGGTGTGTCAGTTTCCGAAACCGTATCAGTTGTCTCGTCTTTATATACAAAAAGACCTTGAGAGAACGAAAAAGGTACTAGGTCGCTTACAACCTTTAAACTAGAGACCAAGGAGACGGAAAAGATTTTGGTCGAACTTGTAGACCTTCAAGTACCAAGTGCATAACGACTTCGGACCGAACCTCTTAAAACTCGTAATGAAATGATCGCACACTCTACTCACGTTAACACGTCATCAAACTCGTAAGAAACCGTAACGGAAAGAAACCCTGACCTTACTTTTGACTGGTAAAGGTCAGGACACCGGTGACGACTTAAAAGGTTTAAACAACCGTATAACTCACGTCGTGAAAGTGTCGTAGTAGAAAGTCCTAAACTTTGTCGAGTGGACATTAAGGTAGTGGAGGTGATCGAAACAAGCATCATTACGAAAGATTCCGGGTGAACTGAAGTGTAAGGTCCTACAGACCGAGATCTACTCACTAGTGTGGTGCCACTAACAGGCCCAACACTTCTAGAAAAAACATATCAAGAAGACACATAAGAACGGTGGAGAAGAATTATAGAAGACGAAGACAATCCAGGTCTGGTAAAGACAGGAAATAGCTCGGGTAGAAACGTACTATACAAGGGAACCATAGAGATTAAAAGAACTTCGCTAGAGATCAGAAAGGGTAAGACAACAAAAGGAGAGAAAGAAACGTAACTAGCGACTTCTTCCGAAAGAATAGAGAAGAACAATAAGAGACCTTGAGACGTAAGTCTACGAATATATAAAGGAAAAGAGGAAACGAAAAGTGAAGAGAAGAAAAGTGTCGATAACATTCCGAAGGGTTCTGTCGGTAAAATGAAAAAACGTAAAGAAAAGGTACACCTACCAGAACTGGGGACAGAAGACATGTTACAGTACTTGAAGTAAGGTATTAAGTAGTCCGTGAGATAGATAGTCTAGATACGGGAATTTAGATAAAGAGTGAAGGTGACATATTAGTATTCCCCAAACCAAATCCAGCTAGTTAAAAAAGTAAACGATAATAAAAGAGGTTAAGACTCCCAATAGAAAAATGGAACAAACTTCAAAGGAAACGACACGTTTTCGAAAATCGAAATCCATCTAGGGTGAACAAATAAGAACAAAAATAAAGGTAATGAGATCCTACACCCAGTATCTCCTAGAACGACACTATATACAGTAGCTCACAAGACGGATACAAAAGGAGATTCTCAAAATGTCAAAGACCAGAATGTAAATCTAGAAACTAGGTAAAACTCAAATAGAAACACATACCACAATCCTCACAAGATTAAAGTAAAAAAATGTCTATCGACAGGTCAAAAGGGTCGTCGTAAATAACTTCTTTTATAAAAAAGGGTAACATATAAGAACGGACGAGACAGTTATCATTCCATAGGTAACTACGTAGCAAATAGGGACCCGAAAGAGAGAACAAAGTAACCAGATATAAAGATAAAAACAGGTAATGGTATGACAGAACTACTGATATCGAAACATCATATCACACTTCAGTCCTTCCAACTAAAGAGGTCGAGGTAAGAATAGAGACTTCTAACGAAACCGATGAGTCTCAGAAACACAAAAGGTATACTTAACACTCTAAAAAAAAAAAGGAGATCAAGACACTTTTTACGGTAACCATTAAACTATCCGTGACGTAACTTAGATATCTAATGTAAACAATCACATCAGTAAAAATGTTATAACTAAGAAAGTTGGGTCCTTGTAGTTTATAGAGAGGTTGACAAATATAACAGAAATTAAAGAAAGTAGTCACAGTATCAAAAAACATATCGAGAAAACAGAGGAATCCATCTAAATAAGAATCCATAAAATAAGAAAGACAAAGTCACCATTTACTTTACTGAGGAATCAAAGAAAGACTTTAACAATCACACATCCTTAAGATACATGACTAAAACATAGGATGTTGAAACGATTTAAGTGACTAATCGGGATGACCAAAAGACTACTATAGGAATCCCAAAAGATACATATCATAGTAAGGTAGACACTTATCGCTCTCAAAATGAAGAAAAGGTTAGATCTAAGGAAAATAAAGAAAAAGAAGAGACTAACGGTATTGATCCTGTAGGTTTAGATACAACTTATTTATAAAATAGTCTAAAAACAAAAGTTTAGAAAAGAGGGTCAAATGTCAAACGTAAAAACGTACAGTGTGAACTTTACACCGTTCACACTGATCTTTTGACTTAAATACCACAAAATAAAAATTGTAAAGAAACGAATTAACTTCATATCAAGGACTGAAATCCCCTTTACGAAAGTTAAAAAGTGGTAACTCCTATTACAAACGACACCCAAACAGTATATATCGAAAATAATACAGTTCCATACAAGGAAGATAAGGACGAAAGACCTCTCAAAAATAGTATTTACCTACTACTTCAAACAGTTTCCGAAAGAGACGTAGATAACTCCATTAGTATACCAAAAATAGAAAGTTAAACAATTAAACCACATAATGTAACTAACTAAACGTCTATAACTTATTACGAACGTAGGGACCCTATTTATTAGGGTTTATTACGAACCAGTACCACATACTAGAAAAATTACACAACAACCTAAGACTAACGATCTTAAAACAACTCCTAAAAACGTAGATACAAGTAGTCACTATAGCCGGACATCAAAAGAAAGGAACACCGTAGAAACAGTCTAAAACCATAATCCCACTACCACCGGAGTATCTTACTCAAACCTTCAAATGGAAGGAGACGTTAAAAGACCTTCTCAAACTCCTCCTATCCACAATCGAGAAGAGATTTAAAAACCATCTTAAGTCGACACTTCGGCGGACCTGGACTCGAAAACAAACGACCTTCTAAAGACTAATGTCAAAGTCAAAGGCACGAACACTACCCAGACAATTCTAAAAGATAAAGAAGGACCAAGTCAAAACCTTTCAACATGAAAAGATTCTTAAACAGGTAAAGAAGGTGCAACAGGTAAAATAACCGTATCAACGACTATCATCAGAGAATACTAGGAAACATAAAGACACAACAGACAAAACTAGAGAGGTAAAAGTAAAGATTAAAATAACTAAACTAAAAAGAGGGAAACAAAGAACTACTCAGACCGATTACCAAACAGTTAAAATAAATAAGAAAGTTTCTTGGTCGAAAACCAAAACAACTAAAAACGATACCAGAGAAAACAAAGAAAACGTAAATAAAGACGGGATCAAAAAATTCTAAAGAAAGGAAGATGATTGGGACCCCAAGAAGTAAAGAAGGAAAAGATCAACGACATTCATATCTCAATCCAATAAATAAACTGAAATAAGAACAAAGAACTCCATACGGACATAACAATACTTGAAAGGGGAATCGTGAAGAAAATGTCACAGGGTGTCCAAAACCCAACAACACAAAAGTAAAAGTAAGTAAAGATAGGTATAAAATAAAGAAAAAACTAAAGAAGACACTAAACAACCAATAAGTTCCCACGGGTAAAAGTGGTGATAATAAGTTTTATCAAAACCTTCAAAACCGGTGTCGTTAGTCTCGTCTTTTCTTTATTTTTCTTAGGTCTAACCTTTTCTTCTTCATTTTGAGAGTGACAAACGTCTACTGTACGAGGAGATGTATCTTTTGGGATTTCTGAGGTAGTCTTTTAATTATCTCGATTAGTTACTTATATCATTTCAACGTCCGATATGTTAGTTGTTTCTCTTTAGAGAACATAGTGATATGTAATTATTACTCTTTTATCTTTCCCTTTAATTCCTTTGTTAAGGTAAGTGGTAACGTTACTTTTCTTATTTTATGAATCCTTATATAGATGGATTTCTTTGATTTCTGGATATGTATCTTTTGATATTTTTCGACCACTTTCTTTATTTCTCCTGTGATTATCTACCTCTTTATATGGTACAAGTACCTAGTCTTCTTCGTTATATCACTTTTACTCATATGATGGGTTTCGNATAGTGATATGTAATTATTACTCTTTTATCTTTCTCTTTAATTCCTTTGTTAAGGTAAGTGGTAACGTTACTTTTCTTATTTTATGAATCCTTATATAGATGGATTTCTTTGATTTCTGGATATGTATCTTTTGATATTTTGCGACCACTTTCTTTATTTCTCCTGTGATTATCTACCTCTTTATATGGTACAAGTACCTAGTCTTCTTCGTTATATCACTTTTACTCATATAATGGGTTTCGTTAGATGTCTAAGTTACGTTAGAGATGGTTCGATGGTTGCCATAAAAAGTGTCTCGATCTTGTTTATTAAAGTGTTAAACATACCTTTATGTTTTTTGAAGTTTGTCGGTTTCGTTAGAACTCTTTCTTCTTACCTTGACCTCCTTAGTTGGACGGACTGAAGTCCGAGATGATGTTTCGGTGTCAGTAGTTCTGTCATACCATTACCGTGTTTCTGTCTTTATATCTAGTTACCTTGTTTCATCTTTCGGGTCTCTATTTAGGTGTGTGGATACCTGTGAAATAGAAACTGTTTCCTCCGTTCTTATGTGTCACCTTTTTTCTGTTAGAGAAATTGTTCACCACGACCTTTTGACCAGTTGGTGAACATTTTCTTACTTTGATCTTGTGAAAGATTATGGTATGTGTTTTTATTTGAGTTTTACCTAATTTCTAGATTTACATTCTTGTCTTTGATATTTTGAGGATCTCCTCTTGTATCCGTTTTATGAGAGGTTGTATTTAGTGTCGTCCTAGGAGATACTAAGTGGAGGGTCTTATAACCTTTATTTTCGTTTTTATTTGTTTACCCTGGATTAACTTGAATTTTCGAAGACGTGTTGTTTCATTTGATATTCGTTCCACTTTTCTGTCGGAAGTCTTACCCTCTTATATTATCGTTTACTTCGTTGATTGTTTGTTGATTTGAGTTTTTATATGTTCGTTGAGGATGTCGAGTTAAGGTCTTTTTATTTGCTGGGTTAGTTTTTTACCCAGTTTGTTGATTTATCTGTAAAGAGGTTTCTGGATGTCTACCGATTGTTTGTGCTTTTCTACGAGTTGTAGTGAGTAATAGTCTCTTTACGTTTAGTTTCGGTGTTACTCCATGGTAAAGTGTGGTCAGTCTTACCGACGCTAGTTTTTCAGATGTTCGTTATTTACGACCTCTCCCACACCTCTTTTCCCTTGGGAGGATGTGACAACCACACTTACATTTGATCATGTCGGTGATACCTCTTGTGACACCTCTAAGGAAATCTTTGACCTTTATCTTGACGGAAAACTGTGTCGTTAGGGTGACGACCCGTATGTGTGACTCCTTTGGTCTTAACTTTCTCTGTGCACATGGGGTTACAAGTAACGTCGTGACAAATAGTGCCTTCGTTGGATCTACAGGTAGTAGTATACTTATCTATTCTTTCAACACCATGTATATGTGTTACCTCATGATGAGTCGGTAATTTTTCTTATGTAAACTTAGTCAAGATTACTCCATCTACTTTGACCTCGGTTAATATGTCTCACTTCATTCGGTCTTTCTTTTTGTGGTTACGTCATATGATTGAGTATATATACCTTAAATCTTTCTACCATTGCTGTCTTTTTCTCTGTGTATACATATCTTGTCAGAAAACCTGAGACGCCCTCTCCCTCTCCTACCCCACTAAACCCTCTTACCGTACCTTTGTACATATTACAGTATATACTTTGATTAGCGGTCAGGACCAAACTACGTACTATGACCTACGAACCCCGACCACGTGACCCTACTGGGTCTCCCTACCATGTCCATCCCCACTCCCTCCTCCCAAGTCCTACCCCTTGTACACATATGGACACCGTCTAAGTGCAACTACACACCGTTTTGGTTATGTTATAACATTTCATTAATTGGGGGTTAATTTTATTTATTTGTATAAAATTTTTTTTCTTTGCTTTTTTTAACTACATATCAAGTAAACGTTACAACAATCTAAGTCCACATGTAATTTCACTAAGTCAATATACACATATATAAGAACAAGTCTAACAAAAGACAATATCCATAATATTTTATAACTCCTCTTAGTGGACACAATATGTCATTCACGAACAATACACAAGATATATATCATCATACACATATAATTATGGTTTGAGGAATAAATAGGGAGGAGAGAAAGTAGTATTGATACAAACAAAAGATATAAACAACCAGATAAAGGCTCTTTTACCTTAAAATACGAACCCTGATCACGTGACCCAACTGGGTCTCTCTATTATACCCCTCTCTCCACCCTCCCCCCAAGTCCTAACCCTTGAGTACATGTGGACACCGTCTAAGTACAGTCATATACCGTTTTGGTTTTGTCATAACATTTCATTTTTTTTTTTTTTTTCCAAATCATTATAAAACAAATTTTCCTTATCTGTTTTCTTCAATATACTTACGGGTTAGTCACGTCATCTTCTATGAGTTGTGGTAATGAATAAACCCTTTATGTTTAAATTGATACATACGATAATATTGAATGTAATGATACCCATCTTACTTCCTTTGACCATTGTTCATGGACACTCTTTCGTCTTGACCTTACGAGTTTATAATGACCATACCAAAGGTGTAATCATAGATAAAACGGTTAAGTAAATATATTTCCATTCGTGTGTGAATTGTGTACACACAAATGGTCATTAGGATCCCGTAAGTACCTCCTTTTTCCTCTTATACACAGGTGAGTTATTGAACATGTACTATCTAACTAATTGCCAACCGACACTGTACACCAAACTTTATAGAATCAAGGGGTTAGTCCCTAGTTTGAACACGGGTGACGAAACCCTCGAACTTCAGAATTGGTACCCTGGTCGTCCCGACGATATAAATTTTATTTATCGATAGTCCCTTTTTTATTTTCGTCAGTGTTTTATCTTTTTCTGAACGTGTACTTTTTTTAAAATAAGTATTTTGGATGTTTGACATTTGTCGGGTTTACAGGTAGTGACTACTTATCCATTTCTTTAGCACGAATTATTTTATCTTTTCGAACTCTATTTTTTCAGTATACGATGTATTAAAACGAATATATTTTAAGGTGTTTCCGTGTAAATTATTAGTGATTAATGGTTCGAACTTCACCTACACACCTCCCCTTAATGACGTTTTCTCGTACTACATTAGAACCCTACTACCTCTACAAGATACATCAGTAATATCTCCATCAATATACTGATGTATATAAACAGAGTTTTAAATTATGTTAAGGGAATTTTAACTGATATTAACTCGGATATGGAGTTAATCTGACTAATATTATAGACATCTTTACTTACTAACATTTTTGTCATGAATATTTTTGGACGTCTTAAGTCGTTTTGTGTACGAAATACCTTTAGAATATCGGAATTTATAAATATACTCTTACCATCCTTCGTAGTCTTATTTACTTAAGTTGTACATAGTCTTTTTTAAAATTAATAATATCTTATATGGGGTTCCTTTTCTTTTCTTTTCTCATTTTCTTTTTCTTTTGACACTATATATTTTTGTTTATAAATTTTCTGTACTTTAGGTAGTCTTTGATTTTGCAACTGTTCTACTGAATCTAAAAGGAACCACTCAAAAGACCACGAATAGTGTATTAATTTAAATAATTGTAATAATTTTATATGTTTTTATTGGTTTGTTTTCACGTGACTCATGACTGTTATTATTTACACAAATTACTTGATATTAAATAATGAGTAGAGTAAGAACGAGAATTCATGTCACCTCTTCTTGTGTCGAAACCTTTTGGAACTATAAAAATAGTGTTTGACTTTATTGTCATTACCCTATAATGAAAAATCTATACACAAATAAAGTTCTACTATAACGTGTAAACTTAAAAGACAAAATTAGAAAGGTCTAAAAACTTTATAGAGAATTTCTTTTACTATTTTAATCATTGACCAATGTAAAATAACAAAATAATGAAAAAGTAACTTAAAAACTTTATACTTCGTCTTTGTTGTACTATCTACAAACACACACCAATGTTTGTTGATGACACTTTATAAGACGGGTCTTTTTAAGGAACATCGTACACATACACACATATGTGTGTGTATATATGTGTTTGTGTATATGTACGTACACAAAATGATGTATACCATATAATGATGTCACAAACACATCAACGAGTCAGTACAGGTTGAGAAACGTTGGGGAACCTGACATCGGAGGGTCCGAGGAGACAGGTACCTTAAGAGGTCCATTCTTATGACCTCACCTATGAGTAAGGCAAGAGGTCCTACAGACGTGCTAAGTCCCCGACTTGGACCCAGAAGACGTAACGTCCGTCTAAGAAGTGGTAGACTCGGTTATAATGTGTATTTACATGTGTATAAAAAAATGTGAAATTAACGAGTAATTTTATTACTATTTATTAAGAAATTTCGAAATATTCATGAATAGAGATGGTACCGTCTTTTTACATCGTATACTTCTTACTCATGTCAAATACCTCTTTTTATCTGATTGTATAAAAACTTAATTTTGGTAACCTCTTATATTCACAATCGGGTAACAAAAAAAAAATCACGTACACTAATATTTTACTCTTTGTATTAAAATAACGTAGGAAATAGGTAACTCTTTACATTAATTTTGAGGAGAAGTAAAGAACCGTCTGTGAGTGACTGTCAAAGTATTCTCAACTGTTCCCTGTTTAAAATTGTTATTGTATTATCTAAATGTGACCGTGAAGAATATACCGAAATTTTGAAGAATCGAGAGTTTAATCAGTATTTTATCAATGATACAGATTTATCTCGATAAAGATATGAATTTTAATGTGAATATACAAGTAAAATATAGTTTTAGTCAAAGGGAAAAAGTGGATCTGAGAGGGACATTTGTGTCAACGTACTTAAAAGTAACATATCTTAAAAATAAGATATGTTACGAATTATAAGTCTACGAATTTATAAGTATAAGGTTCTTCAAACATTCTTAGAACTTACTGCGCATTACGTTTTTGACGTCTTTATTTAGTTAACTAGTTGTTTTAAGATCACTGTTTCCGAGTTTTCTTTAAATAAAGAACCTCCTTTACCGTTGGGTGAGGTCATAAGAACGGACCTTTTCAGGTACCTGTCTCCTCAGACCGACCGACGTCAGGTACCCTAATGTACTGACTCGTACGCACGTACTTCCACCTACCTCTACCCCACCATCGTTATTTGAGCATCTTGATTTTTCTTCTTTTCTTTATTTTACATAAAACATGAGTAAATCGTCAAGTGTCCACCCACTTAGGACCTGAGGTCCGTCAAGAAGAAATTCGTGATTAATCCTCTGGGTCCCAAGAAAGTAGAGAAGGAAGATATGACGTATGAGAGCAATAGTAAACGTCGGTCGGTAACCTCTTTCTTTCACACATCTGGATCGGTGGGTAGACGAATTAGGATCAGGGACTATACCGTGTCTTATAAAGGTAAAATAGGTTAACGATCTTAAGTCCCTGTCCAAGTGTGGATTGACATTCCTTCTCACTCCGGACATCAGTTAAACACACGGATCCTTCTTCTCGTTTACCTAAAGTCACTTGTCGTTAGATGTCATCTTTAATCAAGACACGACATAAAATTGTAGACTTACTTCAATTCACTTTTTTTGACTCAAGGATACCACCCTTTATAGATGTAATACCATAGTATTTTTATCCTACTTAATTCTAAGTAATATGGACCCGGAATACAACGGAGGTGGAAATTGTACACTTATTTGTCCGATTAGTAATTTGAAACTTTAAGGTAAAACTCAAAAGACTGACTTAACAGAGATTCTAATCGATGGAGAGATTTTACGACATTAATATGAAATCTGTCAAAGACTCCACAACTCACTCTGTATTGACATGTTTGAAAGTGGTTTAATTTTTTACTACTGATAAAAGACTTTACTTATAACTTAAAGTACACCTATTGAAAATAATGTATGGTCTCTATTCAATAAGAAAAAAGATCCTTAGTATCAAGTTCATTTACTCATATGACCTCACCCCACAGTAACGGAAGAGGTCATATAATGTATGGTTAACTAAAACAGTCAAAAAGAATTTTAAGGTAAGTGGTAACGTACAACTATGGTAATAAAGACCGTGTAACATTCATGAGTCATTTACATACGACTCACTTATTTACGTACTTATTGATAACTATTTCACTTAATTTTACTTTAAGTAGAGAATATCGGACTTAAACATAGTTTTTGTAGTGAATACGATATCTAGTAGAGGTACTAATTAGTTTTTTTATTTTATGTTTGGTCCTTTCTTTTACGAGGTTATTTTGAAGTCTCGTCAGGAGAGACTGAAAAGAATCTCGTCCAATATTTAATTAAGTCTAATCAGACTATTAATTCGATTGAGATCGTTTTTAGATCTTTTACAATAAGGTGTGGACCCTGACCATTTACGTGTCTATAATACATCAAGTTTACTTTTTCTGACGTAAAAGGTATTGTATAATGAAGGGTCTTAACTATAAAAACCTCCTTAAAGGATTCCCTTGTTGGATCTCTTCTTTACATTATACATTTATACTTTTCTAAATTTAAGACTTGGACCGTCTTTCGAAGTTCTGTGATACATTATTAACTGTGTAAAACAGGAAAGTATAAGAACTTATACCGACAGTAGGGTGAGGGGGTGGTTGAATCTCCTCTCAAAGGGAAGGAGCTTACGAATACCCTCTCTTTTACAACGAATATAACTTCATCTACGTCCGTTTAAAGGGGGTGTATAAAGAGATTAAGAATGTAAACCAGTGAATTTTCAACCACAAAAAAAAAAAACATATATGAAATAAATGATCCAAAAACTCTATATTGACTATACATTGGAATACAACCAAAGTAATGTATGTCGTATAAATAAATTATAAACACATATAACACTTTACTGGTGTGATAGATGAATTGTAGGTAGTGGTAAGTATCAATATTTATAAAAAAGTACACTACTTTCGAGAATACCAGATGAGAGAATTCGTTGAAAGTTTATATTTTGTCTTATAATAATTGATATTGGGAGTACAATATACAATGTAGGGCATTGTAAATAAAATACTGATCTTCAAACATAAAAAACTATGGAAGGAAGTGAACAAAGTGAGTGGGGTTTAGGGGAAGGAGACTGTCGGTGGTTAATTAATAAACGTAGACATTCGATTTAAAAACAAAGAAAAAAAATCTAAGGTTTATATTCACACTAATATACCATAAACAGAAAGAGACAGACTGTATCGTCAGTGGGAACTTCGGGTAGGTACACTTGTGTCTACCGTTACAAAGTAAGGAAACTTCCGACTTATTATAAGGCAACAGATATATTTGGTGTAGAAGAAACCAGTGAATAGGTAGTTGTCTGTGTCCAAAAAAGAAGTAATAATATTTACTACAATGTCACCAGTACCCCACAGATATAGAAACTCAATAAAAATTTTCCCCTTAACGACTCAATATACCATAAAGATAAAAATTACAAAATCATTGGAGGTAGGACAAAAGATATCACCAACATGGTTAGATGTAAAGGTGGTTGTCACGTCTTCCCGAGGACAGAGAGGTGTAGGAGTGAGTGTGAGAAATAAAGATCAAAACTCTTGTCGGTAAGACTGCCCACACTTCATTATAGAATGACACCGAAACTAAACGTAAAGGAAGTGCTGATCACTATAACTTGGAAAAAAGTACATGGGGAACCGGTCGACATACAGAAACATTGTTAAAGACATGTTGGAGACGGGTAAAATTTTAGTCTAATAAACTCAATAAAAACGATAACTCAACATACTCAAAAATATATCAAACTTCTAATTAGGAAATAGTCTATGTAACAAAGGTTTATAAAAGAGAGTAAGTCATCCAACGGAAAAATAAAACTACTACGGAAAAAAAACCGTTAGGTGAGATCCTGATAACGGACCTTTTAGGGTACCTGTCTCCTCGGACCATCCGATGTCAGGTACCCCAGTGTTTCTTAGCCTGTGCTGACTCGTTGAAGTGAAGTGAAGTGAAGAAGGAAACGATGTGTCTTCGAAAAGTCAAATTTCATCATGGTGAACAAATAAAAACGAGTACAACGGAAACGAAAACTACAGTTTTTTTTTTTTTAAGTAATTCTAGCTACAGTTTTTCGAACAACGGACACAAAAGAAGATTCGTAAAATACCAGAGTTCAGTATATAAATTTAGAATTAAGTAAAATTCAATTAAACACAAAACTTATTCTAGCACGAAGTCAAAGTAAGAAAACGTACACCGACAAGTCAAAAGGGTCGTAACAAATGACTTCTGTTAACAGGAAGACGTTAAAATATACGAATCTAGGAAGTAGTCTTTAGTATATACACACTTAAATAAAGACCCAAAAGATAACAAAGTAACACACTTTAGCACACAGACAAAGATACGGCTATCATATACCAAAACTAGTGACATCAAAACATTGTAGTACACTTCAGTTCCTGACACTACGGAAGTCGAAAGAAGAAAGAGTTCTGACTAAATCGCTAAGTCCCGGAAAATACCAAGGTTGAAGTACACGAATGGTTCGTAAAAGTACCACCATCCATACTTATGTATGGTCACTGTCTTTTTGTGTTTCTAGGACGGGAGGGCGTACACAATTAGTGGTTATTTTAAAGATGTAATGTCATAACCAAACTCATTTTTCTCATTTATTAAATCGTAAGTAACTAATGTACTTTTCGTTTTGAAATTTTTTATCTAAATTTACTTCGTTCTATCACCCTTCAAATTTAACAAAAGAACGATTATAGGTTTTCATACACATTTACGATCTTTTCTAATAGTATCTAGTTTTTTATCTTAGATTTAACCTCCCATCTATAACACTTAAGGTAATTACGTAAATTAGTAAACCACTCATAACTCAGGAATGATACCTGGTTTGCATGTTTCTAATTATTCTATAATAAATCCTTTTATACTAATATTATGTTACATTATCTTAATATTTTCTTCATGTTATGATATCTCTTAAATCTCACTAGTGAATTATATCTACTCTCACGGTATTCAATTCTCTTGAACCTATACATTCTCTGGTAAAGGTCCTCACAGTAAAAGATTTTGTATGTACCATGTCTTTTCCCTAATAGAGACCCGATCTCAGTTTAGACCGTGGAGTCATACTTCAACTCTATGTACTGTAGTTAAGAGTCTCGAAGTTAAAGGAGCATGTAAAGTACTTTCATATTGATGATCTTTCTAACAACGTTCAAAGACTATATAATTATATATCAGATTACCGGATCACACGTCATCTAGAAGACATTTACCACTATCTTAATATCGAGTCAACCATTTCTTAGGCGGACTTTAGTCCTCTGGGGTCAAGTTAAGGACCCAGTCCTTCTAGACGATCTCTTCCCTATCCGATGGGTGAGGTCATAAGAACCTGAAGGGAACACCAAGTCGACCATTTCTTAGGTGGACGTTACGTCCTCTGGGGTGAAGCTAGGGACCCAACCCTTCTAAGGGACCTCTTCCCTTTCCTACGGATGAGGTCATAAGACCGGACCTCTTAAGGTACCTGACATATCAGGTACCCTAGTGTTTCTCAACCTGTGTTGACTAGTTGAAAGTGAAAGTTTAAGTTCATTCTCATCAGTTCCTACAAGGTCTATTTCTTTTCGTGTTTACCGTATTTGAACCTATTATCTTTCTAAAATACAATCCAGGGATCCCTTGTCGACTGTTCGACCATCCTCCACCTGACTTATCTCTCTTCTTATTATCTCTTACTTAAGTTTCTCCGTCTCGAGACCTCAAACTATCAATTCCTGTGGACATTATAAGATTCTTCACTACGTCTTATATTAAAGACTATATCCTTTAATGAGACCACCGTCGACCTTCCACTTAAATTCTAACTCGTCATACCGTCAATTTCTCTGACATATGTAATTAAAGAGGACCCATGATCCATGATGACTAGTGACTATCCACTAGTCAAGTCAAGTCAGTGAGTCAGTACAGGTTGTGACACTGGGGAACCTGACGTCGTGCGGTGCGAAGTAACAGGTAGTGGTTCATGGTCTCGAACGAGTCTGAGTACAGGTAGCTCAGCCACTACGGTAGGTTGGTAGAGTAGGAGACAGTAGGGGCAAAGGAAGGGAGTCAGAAAGGGTCGTAGTCCCAGGAAAGGTTACTGAGTCAAGAAACGTAGTCCACCGGTTTCATAACCTCGAAGTCGAAGTCGTAGTCAGGAAAATTACTTATAAGTCCTAACTAAAGGAAATCTTAACTACCCAAACTAGAGGAACGTCAGGTTCCCTGAGTCATTGTGGGTGGTGGGGCTCTGGGGTTGAGTTATTGTATGGTGTTTCCCAGGTGGGTTGATCTATGGACGATAAGTCGAATACTGTGACTTGTGGAAGGTAAACCTCCTTTATACCTTCTCTGTACGTGAGAGTATCTCCAGGGGTCGCACAAACCACGGTCCGTGGGTAAAGTACCCTCTGTTAAAAAGGTAGTTGGACCCTCCCCTCCCCTACCAAACCCCTACTAAGTTCATGTAAGATAAATAACACACGAAATAAAGATAATAATAATGTAGTCCCGGTAGAGCTTAATAGTTCGTAATATAGGGTTAACCCCTGGGGACGAGATCTAACTCTAAACAAAAGAGACGAGTAGTACAATACGGTCGTGTTTGTAAGTACCCTAACCATTTGTGGAATAGGTGAGAGGACCATACTACTATACTAACAACATTTCTTTAGTACAATACCTTCTTCATTTAAAGTTTTGATACTAAGTATTCGGAATAGTCAATTGACTAGTAGTTCTTCATAGACTACTTTACAGATAATTTTTGCATAAAGAAGTCGAGTTTTACAGTTTAGTAAAAGTCCGAACCTGTCATAGAGTATGATTTCCTGTACGATTTACCAAACATAAAAACAACAGAAAGAGATTATTGGACCTCTTCCTTTACCGTTCGGTTAGGTCACAAGAACGGACCTCTTAAGGTACCTGTCTCCTCGGACCGTCCAATGTCAGGTGTCCCAGCGTTTCTCGACTTGGGCTAACTCGTTGAAAATGAAAGAGATTATTGGTCTTGAGTTCACAGTCTGGAGAACCGTAAATCAAACTGTACCTCGGACGGGAATCTTTTGAGTTACTAGGTGAACACTCAAAAAACAAAAAGGAACACATTGACTTGGTCATAGAGGTGGTTAGTTTTTGACTGATGATGGACCCGAAACCCCCAAAAAATACGGTGAATGACTTGTTAGGGTTTCTCTTCAAATATAGCAGTGGTACCCGTCACCTAGACAAAATTCCTTTTAACCCAATATGAAGTCGTCAGGTCTTTAAGGTTGGGAGAAAGACGAAGAAATGTATAAGAGAAAGTATGAATAATGTAAGATTACGATATATATGTTAAATTACAAGTCACAATTAGTATATAGTGAAAACACGAATTTATATTCACTGAGTTCCTGTCTCTGGTAACAGAACAAAACAGATGATTTTTAAAGGTATCTTATCTCGACACGGATCTTATATAGCCAATAGATAGATAGATAGATAGATAGATAGATAGATAGATCTCTCTTTCTCTCTCTTATTTAACTTCGTTCTTACCTTGGTCTCTAAGGGGATTAAAGTTGACGAGACACTTCTTCCCTTACCTTCGGATAACATAAGGTAAGGGTAAAGACATTTCGAGTGTAGGGTGCTCTTACAAGACCCAGTAGGAAGGTTCGACCTTATTTGTTCGTACCAGTTTCAAGAACGATTTCCGTTTTCATTATTACTTAACCGTTTTCTCAATTTTTGGTATTTATAGTTGTCATCGGGGTAACGTCTTGATACGGACGTCTTTCTCTCTAACAATCACGGATATAAAAACGAATATAAAAACTAAGTAAAGGGGAAAGAAAATGATCGTAAATATCTAGTAAAAAATAACTCTACCCTATATTTATCTGGAATCCTTTATTTTCCACGGTGGATTTTTAGAACCCGAATATGTGGTTTTAAGATCGTCGAGAGACTTTTTTGACTACTCTAAAGTCTAGCAAAAGGAAGGACCTCCCTTGACCCAATACATACAAACGTCAAAATTCCGACCAATACAATATCCCCCTTATAACAAAAAACTTTACACCATATTCATCTTTCTACTTACTCCTTTAGTCTCTTGGTTCCCTCATTAAAAGACTTGTAAAGTACCGTATCCCATGGTAGCCGAAATTGGAAAGGAAGATAACCATTTTCTCCTCGGTTGTGCATATTATAGGTAAATTTAAGAGTGATACCTCTGACTTCCTTTACCGTGGACTACCGTCCTTTCCTAGACTTTACTTACTACATTTCCGTTATTTTACTAAGGCAGGTCAAGTCAACGAGTCAACATAGATTGAGAAACGTTGAGGTAGTTAACGTCGTGTGGTCCGGAGGGATAGGTAGTGGTTGAGGACCTCATGTGAGTCTGAGTACAGGTAGCTCAACCACTACGGTAGGTCGGTAGAGTAGGAGACAGTAGGGGAAGAAGAGGACGGGGGTTAGGGAGGGTCGTAGTCTCAGAAAAGGTTACCAAGTTGAGAAGCGTACTCCACCGGTTTCATAACCTCAAAGTCGAAGTCGTAGACAGGAAGGTTTCTTGAGGGTCCTGACTAGAGGAAATCCTACCTAACCAACCTAGAGGAACGTCGGGTTCCCTGGAAGTTCTCAGAAAAAGTTTTCGTAGTCAAGAAGTCACGAGTCGAAAGAAGTGTCAGGTTGAGAGTGTAGGTGTGTACTGGTGACTTTTTTGGTATCGGAACTGATCTACCTGGAACCAACCGGTTCATTACAGAGACGAAAACTTATACGACAGATCCAACCAGTATTGAAAGGAAGGTTCCTCATTCGTAGAAAATAAAAAAAATAAAATAAAAATGAAATAAAATGAAATGTTATGACATAACCAAAACGGTATGTAATTGTACTTAGGTGGTACCCATATGTACGCAAGGGTTTTACTTGAGGGGAGGGTGGAGGGAGGGGTATTGTAGAGAGACCCAGTAGGGACACGTGGTCGGGGTTAGTAGGACATAGGACGTAACCTGTATCTGACCGTAGAAAATTTAAGTACCGGCGTTAGTGACAGACGTCACTAAAACCTCGGGGGGTTTTATTTCAGACTGTGATAAAGGTGACAAAGGGGTAGATAAAGGGTACTTCACTACCCTGGTCTACGGTACTAGAAGCAAAAGACTTACAACTCGAAATTCGGTTGAAAAAGTGAGAGGAGAAAGTGAAAGTAGTTCTCCGAGAAACCAAGGAGAAGTGAAAGACGGTATTCCCACCACAGTAGACGTATAGACTCCAATAACTATAAAGAGGGCCGTTAGAACTAAGGTCGAACACGAAGAAGGTCGAGTCACAAAGAGTACTATGCGAGACGTATATTCAATTTATTTGTACCACTGTTATATGTCGGAACTGCATAAGGAAAAGGATAAACCTTGGTCAGACAACAAGGTACAGGTCAAGATTCACAACGAAAGACTGGACGTATATCCAAAGAGTTCCTCCGTCCAGTCCACCAGACGATAAGGGTAGAGAAAGTCTTAAATGGTGTCAAAGAACACTAGGTGTGTCAGTTTCCGAAACCGTATCAGGTATTTCGTCTACAAAAAGACCTTGAGAGAACGAAAAAGATACTAGGTTGCTTACAACCGTTAAACTAGAGACCAAGGAGACGGAAAAGATTTTGGTCGGATTTGTAGACCTTCAAGTGTCAAATACATAACGACTTCGGACCGAACCTCTTAAAATTCGTAATAAAATGATCGTACACTCTACTCACGTTAACACGTCATCAAACTCGTAAGAAACCGTAACGGAAAGAAACCCTAACTTTACTTTTGACTGGAAAAGGTCAGGACACTAGTGACGACTCAAAAGGTTTAAACGACCGTATAACTCACGTCGTGAAAGTGTCGTAGTAGAAAATCCTAAACTTAATCCAGTTGACCTTAAGGTATTGGAGACAATCGAAACAAGTATCACTACGAAGGATTCCGGATGAACTGAAGTGTAAGGTCCTACAGACGGAGATCCACTCACTAGTGTGGTAACACTAATAGACCCAGTACTTCTAGAAAAAACATGTCAAGAAGACACATAAGAACGGTGGAGAAGAATTATAGAAGACGAAGACAATTCAGGTATGGTAAAGACAGGAAATAGCTCGGGTAGAAACGTATTTTACAGGGAACCATAGAGATTAAAAGAACTTCTCTAGAAATCAGAAAGGGTAAGACAACAAAAGAAGATAAAGAAACGTAACTAACGACTCCTTCCGAAAGAATAGAGAGGAACGATAAGAAACCTATTTTACTAATCATAAACAATTTTCAATCGACACTGACACGGGTCCGTGTTTAATGGACCGATATATAAAATAAATCGTTCATATGTATATCTAGAAGGATACGTAGGTCAGGTCGAGATTTATAAAATGTTTATAATTGTTCATAGAATGTTTATAACTTTGGGAACATAAACTTATAAGTTTATGGGTTTATAAGTTTATGGGAACATAAACTTCGGGACGGTTTATACTCGAAGGGGTTACCGAGTCCCTATTTCTTAGGTGGACACCATGTCTTCTATGTCTTCAATGTCAAAGATAGGAACCCAGGTCTTCTAGGGGACCCTCTTCTTTACCGTTGGGTGACGTCACAAGAAAGGACCTCTTAGGGTACTTGTCTCCTCGAACCGCCCGATACCTGGAACACCAACGGTTCTAAGTCTGTGCTGTCTCGTATACCGTGATCGGAAGGGTATATAGACACAGAAGGTTCAGAGAGGTAATCGATAGGCAATAATCATACCCGTGAGGTTGTCCTTTTAGAAAAGAAGGAATTTTATCTCACCAAAACCACGAGTATTGATTCTTGGGATTTTCTTTATACACATACGTGTGTACCAAAAAATGGGATTTTCGGTATTCATAAGTAACTTCCTCAAATTTAACTACTTAATGTACTAGGTTAACACGATATTATTCGGGTTTATTGGAAATTTTTGTATGTTAATCTTCACATAAAATGTTTAATCTTCAGATAACTTTGTCAGTAATTTTTATTTCTATAACTATCTGAAAAGGGTAATTAATTCAGTATTTAGACTCTTAACATTTATAATCTTCTTTGTTATATCACTATAACACAAGAGTAATGTTACGATTGGAATTTATTTAGGGTTGAGTCCGGATTATATCAGAAAGGTTAGGACTCTTTGTCAAAGATATTACCATACCGATTCTTTTACATAAGACTTTCAAGGTGTCTGGATTAAAAGATAAGTGGTAACTAAAATTTCACAAAAGTGTCTAAGACCAATACGAACCTTGAGATAAAATTTCCATTGTTTTCTTCAAGACTTTTTCATTCTGACCTAAATTGTAAATTATTTTGACGGTGAACGAAAAGTTAAACAGTAAACTTTTTATCTATCATTTAACTTTCCAAAATATGGATAGTAACTTTTCACCTTAAACAGAGGTCTGATTCTATCTTTATATACTAGCACGTCTTCGGATTCTTTTAAAACAAATATCACCGAGTTTGAGTCACGGATAGAGAATCTTCACTCTACCACGTAGTTATGTATAACGATCAAGACAGAAACAAAAGTGTCAACGGTCAGAGGAACAGTCTAAAATATTTAGACTTTTATTAGTTTCGTTTTATTATTATGGTTATTAAAGTAGGTAATGTAAACTTGTCAAGTCGTTCTCAAGGAACAATAAACATATATAACACGGGAACGATCTCTTATATCCAGATCTACAATAGTGTATTTCGACCGTTATTAAAAATCAAAAATCCGAAGGGTTCTATTATTTTCTTTTTTTGTATTTTATCACATGTTCCTCGATTAAAAGACAATCCGGTATCTCTTCTGTCTTCGATACGAATATTTAAAAAAAAGAAGAAAAGACATCTTCTTAACTTATATAGGTAAAAATACGTACACATAAATAACTCAAAACGATAACCAAACAAAAAAAAGGGTTAGTAGGGTTAACGTTATTAAAGAGGAAAGATACACGTATCTCTTATAATTATTTAGATCCCGGTAACAAGGATTCATTCCAAATGGTCTTCCAGTCACGTAAAAAAAGACATTTCTATGTAAACGTACAAACGTGATTCCTTCCTACATAATTGTATACGTTTAGGATACCGAAAAAAAAAAAATTTCTAGAACGACGTACTGGGTTAACAAAATTAGATGAATCTCACTCCAAACAGGGAACAAATTCCAGAGTATTCTAACGATTTGTTCCTGAAAATAGATCGTTCATGACAACCCTTATTTTAAGTCCCTAGGACACTTATTTAAAACCAGTAATTGTATTGGATCAGTACGATATTTAAAAATAGTATTCGAGAGAAGTCACTGTCCATATTACCAGACTCTAGACGGACGACTCCCTTCTGACATTCGATCTCCAAAGGAACCAAACGGGGACGTAAGTCCGGACTGTCGATTCTACGGATTCTGGTGAGTGTGAAACTTTCACAGTTGATAGTCTTTCTCTGGACTGTTGTCAGTGCCTTATTAATTCATACGCAGACCTATAATGAAACTCGTCTTTCTTTATCAAACATCCGGGGTTTTGTTTCTTAAATTTTACAGAAAAATCTTAGGTCATTATTCATGAACTTTGTACTCGTTAATTACACTAAAATCTTGAAAATATGAAATGAAGAGGTGATCAATCATACTTTCCTGACTCGAAAATAACAAATACAACCCTTAAAATAACGGGGGAATAATTTCAGTAGTAGAGAGGTGTAAGAACGACACACTAATAACATACCTGTTCTTACTTTGTTACTTTTCTTGTTCGGACTTACGTTTTTTCTAATAGAAACTTCAGACAGTTGACATGGAAAAGAAGTAGGGGATTATTCCTCTCTTGTGTTAAGTATTAACCTAACAAATGAATAGACTTTTTTTCCTTCTAGCTTTGTATGCCAAGTTTTAGTGTTAATCTACTAAAGAACGTCACTCGAGTCATTAGGAAGTATTAAACTATGTTTTACTGTAAACTGATTTGGACACTGTTCCTTTTTTCCTTTAAAAAGAAACCTGTATTCACTTATCAGAGGAGTCTAGATCTTTGCCCCCTTTCGTCCTTCATGTCCGATTTTTAATTCCAAAAGAGAGACGTATATTTGAGTATTTAAAGTGTCGTACTAGGAAGGAGGTCTAAAGGTCGTTCCGATGTCAGATGTTATCCGGAATCTAGGGTAAGTGAAACGGAATCGTGAACAAATAAAAAGAACTTTTAAGGGGTCACTGACGTCTATAAAAAGAATTGTCCACTAAAAAGTTACTTTACAGTAAAACCGAAAAACACTCATAGGAATCACCGTACATGGTTTACTGAGTAAAGTAAACACTGGTCTCGGTTTAAGTTTAAATTAAAAGGTCTCCCCTGTTCAATTACATATTGGATAACACGGTGGACCGTAGGATTTAATTTAAAGGACTTGACAAAAGTGACTCTTGTCTTAACCCATATAACAAAACATTTCCGTAAAAGTCGACAGTCGACACTGAAGTTAGTGAAAATATCAATATATTAATTGGGTAAATAATATTAATTATTCAGTATTTATGGACCTTAAGATTTAAAACTTTTATTGTTAACCCAATGAATCGAGATACCTTGGTGTTACCGGATATAAGACTTGTAATCTCTTTATAATTTAGGAGAATGGATTCGAAGGTAGTATGTAGATAAGACACATATCACGGAGTACTTATGATAGGATCTCTTTTTACAAGTAAACTCAAGTTTGGGTTCGGTAAATTAAGGTTTCCCAAATACAAAAATTTTATATCTAAATTTATATATATTTAATTATAATATATATAATTTGTATCTAAATTTATATTTAAATTTTATCTTTCTTCTCAAAAGTCTGGTGAAGGTTTACGGTAGATCTGGGTTTAGGTATTTTCATAACATGTACAATTTTGTTTTTTAATTTTTTCTACTCTGAGTTACTCTAAAGAAATGTATGTCTAAAGACTTAATAATTCCGGTGAACGGTAAGTATCATCGGACCATACAATAGTTTTCTGATATTAATATTGTATTATACACAGAACATCGAGTGGTTAAATGTAACATCGTCGTCGAACGTGTAAGTACAGGTTTATGAGTTCTGACGAAACATACAGACTGATTTGGGGTTTACTCGGAAAAGTTCATCATTTGTTATGTAAAATGTGACGAAATAAAACTTTTTTTGATTTATTCTTAAATACTTAATTTACTATAAAATAAGAAATAGGAATAAAAATTTAGTTGATAAAGGAAAGAATGAAAATTCTGGGACTTAATCTGTTCCGAAATTTAAATATTCGAAGCGACCACCAAGTCCACCATTTCTTATACGGACGTTACGGTCTCTGGACCCAAGTTAGGAACCCGGTCTTTCTAGGGGACCTCTTCCTTTACCGTTGGGTGGGGTCATAAGAACGGACCCTTTAGGGTACATGCCTCCTCGGACCACCCCGATGTCAGGTACCCAAACGTTTCTCAGTCTGTGTTTACTTTCTGATTGTGAAACTGAAATTTAAGGTCCGGGTGGTAGAGAATCGACCTATTGAAACCCTTCATCACATTGGAGACACCCAATATAAATATGTTATCTTTATTATCATGATCATAATTGTTGTTGTTATTATTATGACTGGAGCAAACCATTAATCTTCTTGATCCGTTAAAAAACAAGTATATTTCTGAAGTTTACTATGGACGTGTATTACTCATGAGTTTTCTGTAGTACCTGATAATAATCAACAATTTCAGAAGTATAATGTCACAAAACCGTACAATCGATTAGACAGTCAGAGATTGTCAGTTAAGAGTTAGTGATAAAAAAAAAGAAGGAAAAAAGGAATAAATAAGACTCATGTCAAGTCAAGTCAAGTCAGCGAGTCAGTACAGGCTGAGAAACGTTGGGGTACTTAGTGTCGTGTGGTCCGGAGGGACAGGTAGTGGTAGAGGGCCTCAAGTGAGTTTGAGAGCAGGTAGCTCAGTCACTACGGTAGGTCGGTAGAGTAGGAGACAACAGGGGAAGAGGAGGACGGGGATTAGCGAGGTTTGTAGTCCTAGAAAAGGTTACTCAGTTGAGAAGTGTACTCCACCGGTTTCATGACCTCAAAGTCGAAATCGTAGTAAGGAAGGTTTCTTTAGGGTCCCGACTAGAGGAAGTCTTACCTGACCAACCTAGAGGTTGTGGTGTCAAGTTTTCGTGAGTCGAAAGAAGTGTCAGGTTGAGAGTGTAGGTATGTACTGGTCGCCTTTTTGGTATCGGAATGTTTATCGACACTTTTCTTCTCTTCACTTTTCGTTTCCTCTTTTCCTTTCTATATTCGTAGACTTACGTCTCAAGGTTTCTTATTGTTCTTCTCTATTCTTTCGGAGGGAGTCACTAGTTACGTTTCTTTATCTCCTTTTGTTGTCTTACCCTTTCTGATCTCTAAAGAAGTTCTTTTACTCTCTATGGTTCCCTTGTAAAGTACGTGTCTACCCGGGCTATTTCCTGTCTTTACCATACCTGGATTGTCTTCGTCTTCTATAATTCTTCTCCACCGTTCTTATGTGTCCTCTTGACATGTTTTTTCTAGAAGTTCTAGTTCTATTAGTGCTACCACACTAGTGAGTGGATCTCGGTCTGTAGGACCTTTCGCTTCAGTTTACCTGGAATCTTTCGTAGTGATATTTTCGATCACCTCCACTACCTTAAGGTCACCTCGATAAAGTTTAGGACTTTCTACTACGACACTGTCACGACGTGAGTCATACGGTCGTTTAAACCTTTTGAGTCGTCCCCGGTGTCCTGACCTTTTCCAGTCAAAAGTAAGGTTAGGGTTTCTTTCCGTTTCGGTTTCTTACGAGTTTGATGGCGTGTTAACGTGAGTAGACTCATGTCCACTATTTATTATTAACGTTTTATAAATCTTTATTTTAGGTAATACAGAAGTAGGTCTTTGTACAAATCCATATAAAACACCAAAAAGAAGAGTCAGAAAAAGGGGGGTCCATATTAAATGTGGCACAACTAATATAACCTATATTTGAGGGTCCAGGACTAAATGAGTACTTTACAATAGGTAGGGGGGGTTTTTTGTTTTTAGGAAATGATGTTTCATTTGTAGTACAATTAATAAATTCAATACAGATATATGATCTAATAAGTTGTTAGTAAGAAAACACTGAGTAAATCAAATGAAAGTAGAGAAAAATAAAATGAAAAAAAAAAAATTACTAATATCGATCAAGATACTAAACAAGTAAGAGGTTCTTTCTTAGAAAAGTCCGTTCCCCTGTATCAACCCTGATTTCTTCCGTCTTAGGGAAGGAGACACTTCGGTTACAATATCGACCCTTTCCTTGTCATTTGTCTATTGACAGGTGTTAAAATTTCCCTAGTATATAGATATTTGTGTGATTCCGTTCTATACCAATATTTACCATTATCCCTTCAAGAATAAATCTGTTCGACTTAAACCTAAGACTCCTCCTCTATAAACTTGTCTGTGGACTTACTTTATTACTAATGTTTTAAGTTACGTATTTCGAAAAATAACGTTCAGAAAAACTTATAAAATACGTACGTACCTTTAGTCATTTGATTTTGGACTTATTAAAGTACAGTGTAGGATCAGTGAGGGGTCGTTGTTAATCGTACTTCTTAAATATTAGAATATGGAATAATCGTCATCGTTTTGTTCGTATAAACTGAATACCAACTGTATATCTCCGAGTCTCTTAATATACTAATGAGTCCGGTGAAAAGAATATACCATGCAATCTCTAGTATTAGACTTTGGGTTGAAAACAAAATATAACCGATCGTTTTAAAAGAATTAGATAACTATTTTCTTTTACTTACAGGTACCCTTACTAAGTTTGTCCAAGTAGAGAAACTCAAGTTTAATAACCGTTGTCGTATGGATATATAAAAATATGAATATTTTGTTAAGTTTAAAAGGAGACCTTAAGGTCGTCTGTCTTTTGACAATATAAGTTGTTTTACATTTGACGTTTCCTAAAGACTGTCAGCCCCACGTATTACCTCTAACGGAAACGAATCTACAAACGTATTAGTGAATTTCAGACATAAGGACCCTTTCAAGGGTTTAAATCGTGATGTCGTGAAACTATTATTACGTTATTCTGTTTACAGTCCTTTATGTAAGGGTATTTCATTTTATTTAGAACAAGAAATTGGGTCTTTACTGATGTTTGTAATGGAAGTAGCTTTAAAGTGAGTAGACGTATAAAAGTCGAACACATTCCTCTTGTTACTTCCTGTTAATCTACCACCCCAAAAATTGACTCCTGTTCTAATTTGGAATGAATAGTCTAAAAGTGTATCATGTTCGACTATTAAAACCAGACGTACGAAATCATTTTAGTACTGTATAACTGGGACTTCGTGAACTCCAGACAAATTAAAAGAAAGTGACTTTTCTTTTTACTTTATCTAAAACCATTCAACAGAACTACTCTTGTTAAGTATGTTATAAATGTATACAAAAACACACATCGTACAAAAATATAAAACTCTACTTTGTCGAAAAAGGAAATCAAAACAAAAAATTATTATATCTTAATATCCAAAGATAGAGTGTATCTACCCTTCAAAGTCTCGGATTTTTCGGAATTCTTTCTAAACCCATGTCCATGTTTGGAGTGAACACCGAGTCTCCAATTTCGCAGACGGGCATTACGCCCTCTGGGCTCAAGTTAGGGACCCAGTCCTTCTAGGGGACCTCTTACTTTACCGTTGGGTGAGGTCATAAGAACGGACCTCTTAGGGCACCTGCCTCCTTGGACCATCCGATGTCAGGTGCCCCAGCGTATCTCAGCCTGTGCTGACTCACTGAAGTGAGTGAAAGTGTTCGGAGTGTAACCTCTGTGTAATCTAAGTTCTTACCTGTTACCACTTACTCTTTCTTTTTCTTTCGTTACTTCACTCTTGTCTGGATCTTTACTATCTCCTCTTAATACAATTCTTACCCGTCCTTTCCCAGTCTTCTTATTAATCCTCCTTTTGTCTACCTCTTCATCTTTTTCTCTGCGTTTATGATTTATCTTCTTGTTCCGTTGTCCCTTTCTTCTCTTTTGACAATCATTTCTCCTAATAGAGTTAGGACTTTTCTCCCACCCCACCCCGCCCGTTACAGTCTTTACCGTTTCTCTCCTTCACTTTCTTTTCGAACTCCCTCTCAGTTTTCTTTTTCTTTAAGGTACAGTCCTAAGAAAAATGATTCAAATATGTCAGAGTGGACCTCTTCCGTTACCGTGGGGTGAGGTCATGAGAACGGACCTCTTAGGGTACCCGTCTCCTCGGACGTCAGGTACCCCAACGATCCTCAGTCTGTACTGACTCACTGAAGTGAAAGTGAAAAGTAAAAGTACATAACCTCTTCCTTTACCGTTGGGTGAGGTCACAAGAACGAACCTCTTAGGGTCCCTGCCCCCTCGGAACACCCGACGGCAGATACCCCAACGTGTCTCAGTCTGTGCGGACTTCGCTGAATCGAATATGTCAGAGTGGTGTTGATGTGATGTTAATTAATTTTTCTTTTATAGACTATGTCTATGTTTTCGTAGAGTCTCTTGTGTTCTGCACCTTTAAGCCGGTCCAGATTCCTGATCGGGGTCCTTGACCTTTCGACTGTCACAGTTCCCGAGACAAGGTGAGCAGAGAAAAAGGTCAAGAAAGAAAAGACGTCTGACCGAAGACTAATCTTCAAATCAAAAGAAAGTCACAGATAAAAGTGTAGATGAGTCACATTAATCGTAGTCTCTGATCGATCCTAAGACTTAAAATTAGAGTTTTATCGTCTCCTCAAGTATATTGGGTCAACCTAGTTCTTAGATGGGGATTAGTCACGACACACGATACGATTCAGTGAAGTCAACACAGGCTGAGAAACCCTGTGATACCTGGTATTGAGCGGTCCGAGGAGACAGGTGCCCTAAGAGGTCCGTTCTTATGACTTCACCCAACGGTACAAGAGGAGGTGCCCTAGAAGGACTGCTTCCCTAGTTTGACCGTAGAGAATGTAGAGGACGTAACCGTCCACCTCAGAAATGGTGATGGTGGAGGACCAAATTAGTCGGAAATGGGTCCTTACTATTGAGTCAACTCAAAACAGTCAGAAGATGAATACTTAGTACCTTATTAAGAATTCTTCCTTCGTCAACTTATCCAACTTTTCTTTTTCTATAGTTGAAGAATCTTTTTCTAATTAATTTCCTCACTACCTTCTTCCTACGAATATCCACTCATTTCATTTTCATAACTTTCTCTTTGTCTCCCTCTCTCTTACCATTTCTTCTTATGATACAATTTCTCTTTCACTTTCAACGAGTTAACAAAGGCTGAGAAACGCTGGGGTACCTGATATGTCAGGTACCTTAAGAGGTCCAGTCTTATGACCTTAGTTAGGTTAGGTTTGGTTCTACCACCTCATGTTCCTACATGCGAATAGAAGAGGACACTCTTGAGGTCTTAATGTTAAGTGACGACCTGTTGGTAGGTGTCCTCTTACAACCTAGGGTGGTTTTTTTCTATAGGGTGTAGGTTCCCGTTTCCTCTTTGGGGTCTTTCTGGCACCCTCCCCACTTTATGAAAATCTTAGTTTGGGGTATGGGCGGTCTCTACGAGTCTCCCGAGTTTGTTTTGAAACACTCGTGGTCCTCTGGGGTGTCTCTGACAGTCTGGACGGAAACTCACAGACTCACAGAGGGTGTCTCCATGTCCAGTCGTCACCTGACGACACCCCGTCCCCGAGACGCACGTCGTCTGGACCCATACCGTATTCGGGAGAACCTCCTCCAGCGTTAATTGGGGTTGTATCTCACCGGTCTTGAATGTGTCCTGACCTTTTGTCTGAGAATCTCACGTGTCTGTTTTGGGACACCCCTGGTCCTGGGTCCTCTTTCCCCGTCACTGGGATGTTCTCTGACTGGGTCTGAACGGACAGTCACAGGTCCTCAGAGGTCACCTCCGCACCCACACCACCGGACGAAGTCCCAGGTCCCGTGACCCAGGTCCCGTGACTTACGCCGTAACGCACGTGACCTGGAAAACTTTCTCGAGTGGTAATTGAAGGAATAGAGATGGTATCGAACCAGAGGTCAGTTTGTTACCCCTCCCTTGTGTCGGGGTGGGTAGTTGTCTTTTTACCTAATTTCTAAACGACTCGTACCGGGACGGGTAGTCTTGTTCTGGGTCAAAGGGGATCAGTCAGAGAGAGTAGTCCTCCGAAGGCATTCGGAGAATAGGAATTGGGAGTCTCCCGTCTGTCTTACTTTTGATGTCAGTGTCTTTTGATTAGTTTACCTGGTGTACCTGGTGTCATTAGTGATCAAATTAAGTAGCTGAACAAATTGAGTTACTGAACAAATTAATACTCGGTACGGTATATCCCGGTGGGTTCTACCCACCCAGTACCACCTCTCAAGACTGTTTTGCACCAGGTGACCTCTTCCCTTACCGTTTTATGAAGACATAATAACGGAGCTCTTGGGGTACTTGTCATACTTTCCGTTTTTCTATCCTGTGACTTTTACTGGAAGGGTCCAGTCATCCACGGGTTATACAATAACCTCTAGTAACTTCTTTATTGAGGTCTTTCTTGTTTCTACTACTCGTTGTCGTTTTTGTTACAGGACAACACCTACACTGACCACTATCTTCAATTCAGGTTACGACATTTCTTGTTATGACGTGTCCTTGAATCCTACAATCCAGGTACTTAGTTCCATTTAACCTTTCCCAGTTTGTTCTCTACAGTTCTCACTTGCAACTGTAAAAACCTTAGTCACTTGATTTTACCTGACCTTACCCACTTAAATTGAGTCTACTGGTAATATGGATAATGACACCTGTTGTTAGGGAATCTTCTTTACTTCATCGGGAGTCTCAGTTGTTTTCTCAGGTTTAACGTCAAGAACCCATGTTAGAGTTTTCACTGTCTTACTAGACAAACAAAGGTTCCGTTTGGTAAGTTATAGTGTCATTAGATTCAGTACTTGGTTGGTCATTCCGACTTCTTCGACTTCAAATTGTCTAGATACTTCTGGATGTTCTGGAAGTTCTTGATTGTAGGGGAGTTTTACAGGAAAAGTAATATCCCCTGACCTTATTTTTTTTTCCTCCTTCAATTCTCTATTGGACCTCATTGTCTGTTGAAACCGGAACCGTATGTTTTACTTCGTCCCGTTTCTGTCTCAAAACAGTTCTCTTAAGTGACCAGTATGGTATGTCGAAGAACGTTGTTGTGTTCTCTTCTTTGATGTACCTATAGTGATCTACCGGTTATGACTTTAATTTAACTAATATAAGAAACGTCGGTTTCTACTTTTTCATATATGTCAGTCGTTTCTGTTTGGTCCTCGACTGACACCGAGTCTAGTACTTGAGGAATAACGGTTTAAGTCTGAATTTAACTTCTTTCATTCCTTTTGGCGATCTGGTAAGTCCATACTGGCTTCGGTTTACGGAATTCTAATATGTCACCTTCACTGTATATCTAAGTTCCCTAATCTAGACTATCTGTCTCACGGACTTCTTGATACCTGTCTCCGAGTACTGTAACACGTCCTCCGTCACTTGTTCTGGCAGGGGTTCTTTTTCTTTACGTTCTTCCGTTTTACCAACACAGTCCTCCACAACGTTTATCGACTCTTTTCTTCTCTTCACTTCCGTTTCCTTTTTTCCTCTCTATATGTGTAGACTTAGGTGTCAAAGTTTCTTATCGTTTTATTCTATTATCGTTCTTTCCGAAGGAGTGACTAGTTATGTTTTTTATCTTCGTTTGTTATCTTACCCTTTCTGATCTCTAGAGAAGTTCTTTTAATCTCTATGGTTCCCTTGTAAAGTACGTTTCTACCCGAGCTATTTCCTGTCTTTACCATACCAGGATTGTCTTCGTCTTCTATAATTCTTCTCCACCGTTATGTGTCTTCTTGATATGTTTTTTCTAGATATACCGGCTCTATTTGGTCCTACCACACTAATGAGTGGATCTCTGTCTTCAGTTCACCCGGAATCCTTCGTAGTGATGTTTGTTTCGATCACCTCCACTACCTTAAGATCAACTGGATAAAGTTTAGGATTTTCTACTACGACACTTTCACGACGTGAATTATACGGTCGTTTAAACCTTTTGAGTCGTCACCGGTGTCCTGACCTTTTCCAGTCAAAAGTAAGGTTAGGGTTTCTTTCCGTTACGGTTTCTTACAAGTTTGATGGTGTTTGACGTGAGTAGAGTGTGGGATCGTTTCATTACGAGTTTTAACGGGTTCGCTCCGAAGTTGTGATGTACTTGGTACTTTAGGGTCTACAAATCCGACGTAAATCTTTTCCTTATCCTTGGTCTCTAGTTTAACCGTTGTAGGCAACCTAATATCTTTTTCGTTCTCTCAAGGTCTTTTTGTAGATAAAAACGAAATAAATGATACGGTTTCGGAAACTGACACACCTAGTGTTGTTTGACACCTTTTAAGACTTTCTCTACCTGTTGGTCTGGTGGACTGGACTAGACGGAGGACTTTTTTTAGATATACGTCCAGTCCTTCGTTGTCGATCTTGTCCTGTACCTTGTTGTCTGACCAAGGTTTATCCTTTTCCTCATGTAGTTCCGACATATAACAGTGGGACGAATAAATTGAAGATACGTCTCATGTAGTACTCTTTGCGACCTGACCTACTTCGTGTTCGACCTTGGTTTCTAACGCCCCTCTTTATAGTTATTGGAGTCTATACGTCTACTGTGGTGTAAATACCGTCTTTCATTTTTTCTTGATTTCTCGGAGAACTACTTTCACTTTCTCCTCTCATTTTTTCAGCCGAATTTAAGTTGTAAGTCTTTCGATTCTAGTACCGTAACCAGGTTAGTTAAGTAGCGTTTATCTACCCCTTTGCTACCTTTGTCACTGTCTGAAATAAACCCCCAGAGGTTTTAGTGACGTCTACCACTGAAGTCGGTACTTTAATTTTTTGTGAACAAAGAACCTTCTTTTCAATACTGATTGGATACGTCGTATAACTTTTCGTCTCTACAATGAAACGGTTGTTTATAGGTAGATCAGTTTCGATACCTAAAAGGTCATCAGTACATACCTACACTCTTGACCTGATATTTCTTTCAACTCACGGTTCCTTGACTACGAAAACTTGACACCACAACCTATTCTGAGAACTCTCAGGGAACCTGACGTTCCTCCAAGTTGGTCAGATAGAATTTCCTTTAGTCAGGACGTATGAGTAACCTTCCCGACCACGACTTCGACAATCACTTCAGTGAGTCATCACAGACTGAGAAACGTTGGGGTACCTGACATCGGATGGTCTGAGGAGGAAGGTACCCTAAAAGATCCTTTCTCATGACGTCACCCAACAGTAAATGAAGAGGTCTCCTAGAAAGGTTGTGACCCTGACTTGGGTCCATAGGGTGTAACATCCGTCTACGAAACGACAGACTCAGTGGTCCCTTCGACTTTGAGGTTATTAAACCCGTGGACAACGTTTCTTGCCTGAGTATCCTTTTCGGAGAGTCCAACACGTTCTAACTTCCACCCTCTTCTCCTGTTAGTTCCTACTCCACCAACCTACCGTAGTGACTCAGCTACCTGTTCTCAAACTCATACATGGTCCTCAACCACTACCTGTCCCTTCGGACCGTACCACGTCAGGTAGTCCAACGGTTCTCAACCTGTACTGACTCGTCGATTTGACACGACTTGACTTCCGGGTGAACTGAAGCGTGTGGTCCTACAGACCGAGATCCACTTACGGGTGTGGTAGCACCAATAGACTCAGAAATTATAGAAAAAAACATGTCAAGAAAAATAAGAACGGGGAGAAGAATTATAGAAGACGAAGACAATCCAAACATGACAGCCACGACACACACACACACACACACGGGTAGAAAGTACTTGACAAGGGAGCCATAGAATTAAAAGAACTTCTCTAGAGATCAGAAAGGGTAACATAACAAAAGGAGATAAAGTAACCTTGTCAGTGTATCCTTCCGAAAGAATAGAGAGGAACGATAAAAACCTTGACAAGTAAGTCTTCTTGTATAGAAAGGAAAAGAGGAGACGGAAAGTGTAGAGAAGAAAGGAGTCAAAATACATGCCACAGGAGTCTGTTGGCAAAACGGAACGAGGTAGAAAAAGAACCCTACTCAAACCAGTGGTGGAGGATATGTTATAATGTTTGGAAGTAGGTAACGAAAAGTACGTGAGACAGATAATATAGATTAGGAAACTTAGATAAACAGTGAAGGTGACATATTAGTATTCCCTAAATCAAATCTAGTATGGACTTACCGGATCACGAAAAGAGATGTAAAAAATTCAGACTTAAAACGTCATTACTCGAGTACTCGGTGTCGGTCGAGGAACAGAAGAAAAACAACTGAGATATCTCGAAAAGGTAGAAGTCGACGTTTCTTATATTAGTCGGAGTAGAGAACACAACGACCTTCTGCCACAAACGACACTGGTCACGTAAGAGAACCGTCTTCAGACAATCGAAAAGGGGACGAAGTAAAACATGGGGTCCGGATTGAACGTACAATGACTAAATTAGATATAATAACAAACAAGAAAGACATAACTATAAAACAAGTCAACAAGATAGGTAATAACTTTCACACTATGAGAGAATAAGAATGTCACAACGACGGATAAACGATGAAATCAAGTCTTTATAAAAGACATAAATAACTACACCTGTGTATATATAAATATTGACAATATTCAAGGACAACTCAAGTGGAAAAATAACAGTAAATTATATGAATAGAGAACATTGTTAAAAATGAGTTTTAGTAAAAATACACTATATTCACATCGATGAGAACGAGAGAAAACAAAAAATAAACGTACCTGATATAAAAAGGTAAGAAAATAGGGGGGTCGGATACGTACAGGTATTTACATTTCACTCAGAGAACATCAGTCATGTATCAACCTAGAACCGAAAAAGACAAAATAAAAACAAAGGAATTAGGTGAGTCGGTGAAATACGGAAAACTGACTTCTCAAATTAAATAAATGTAAATTTCTTTAATTATTATCCCTTCATTCAGCTAAATTATAACGATAAAACGATTAACAAAACAAACGATAGATATAAGAAGAAGACCCTGAACGTATTATATCACATATAACTAGTAGAAAAACCTTAGGGTATTTTCATAAGAAATGAGAGAGACAAAAGACGAGGAGACTGACCGATTAAAGTTTACTGGACAGAAGTTCAACGATTAAGAAAGAAGACGAACGAGATCAAACAACAACTTGAGGAGACAACTCTAAAAGTAAAGTCAATAACATAACAATTTGAGGTATACATTATATACCAATAAAAATATTTACACACCAAAACAACTTTAGGAGGCAAATGAGTACGTAATAACATGATAGTCTATTAAGTGTATAGAAGTGAAGTAATCCCGACCAAACCCTTTAAAATGGAACGGGACATAAAGTCGAATCGAGGTATAAAGAAGTAAAGGAAATTGATTAACACAACAATCGATATGTCCCCCTTTTTTAGGTCGAGAGACAGAAATTGTAACCGAAAGACGTTTTCTACTATAACTGATCAGTTCGGTCGATCTCGAAGACAACAGGAAATTTTGTAAAACATCAGGTTTGTTGGTAAAAAAGGGAATCCATGGGAATTTATCTTCTCTACCTTCAGTTAGGGAAACCATCATTGACCTCTCTAACAATTTCGACTTACACACTAGGTTTAGAAAAGAGAGGATCCCTCTTAGATCCTCCACTCCACCGTCGAGGACGGGGGGTGTACAAAACACAATTCGAACTCATCGACACGACTCACGTACTTAAAATCAAATTTAGGGACGGAAACAAAAGGTACCAGGCCCCCAGATCATATACAACTAGGAGAGTCGTAAGACTCTATCCACTCCATTTTCGGTCAGGGTTTTTTTAACCCTATGATATACACAACAGATTAATAAAGAAAGGAATACTTATTCGACCTTCAACCCCAAAAGGAGAGTTAAAATGTCGTGACAAAGTCTCTTTCCTAATACCGTTCTCCTAAAGAGGTCAAAATGACGGTCAAAACGACATTGACCGAAACATGAACAGGTCTGACGTCCTCGGGGAGTTGATCAAAGACCTAAAGAGTGTTTCCCTTAAATAGACACATAACGACAACTTAAACATACGGTCACCATCCCTTCAGGTCCCCAAGGACAAGACGGAAGAACAACTACAGTGAATTCAGAATTAACAAAAAAAAAAGGAAAATAATTTAAAAATAAAAATGAAATAAAATGAAATGTTATGACATAACCAAAACGGTATTTCGACCGAGAAACTTTCCTATTTATTTTAACTGTTTGGTAATCGGTCTGAATAATTCTTTGTTTCTCTCTTTTTAGTTTAGTTATTTTAATCTTTGCTTTTACCTCTCTAGTGTTGTCTGTTGTGTCTTTATGTTTCCTAGTATTCTCTGATGATAGTCGTTAATATACGGTTATTTTACCTGATGCACCTTCTTTACCTGTTTAAGAATCTTTTCATGTTGAAAGGTTTTGACTTGGTCCTTCTTTATCTTTTAGAATTGTCTGGGTAGTGTTCGTGCCTTTAACTTTGACATTAGTCTTTAGAAGGTCGTTTGTTTTCGGGTCCAGGTCTGCCGAAGTGTCGACTTAAGATGCTTTTTAAGTCTTTTCTCGATTGTAGATAGGATGAGTTTGAGAAAGTCTTTTAACGTTTCCTTCCATTTGAAGGTTTGAGTAAGATACTCCGGTGGTAGTGGGATTATGGTTTTGGACTGTTTCTACGGTGTTTTTTTCTTTTGATGTCCGGTTATAGTGACTACTTGTATCCACGTTTCTAGGAAGTGTTTCCAGATCATTAGCCTTAGGTTGTTGTGTAATTTTTCTAGTATGTGGTACTGGTTCACCCGAAATAGGGTCCCTACGTTCCTAAGAAGTTATAGGCGTTTAGTTAGTTTCACTATGTGGTGTAATTGTTTGACTTTTTATTTTCGGTATACTAATAGAGTTATCTACGTCTCTTCCGGAAACTGTTTTAATTTGTAGGTAAATACTATTTTTGAGAGGTCTTTCGTCCTGATCTTCCTTGTATGGAGTTGTATTATTTTCGATATATACTGTTTGGGTGTCGTTTGTAATAGGAGTTACCACTTTTTAACT
Organism: Capra ibex; assembly: GCA_006410555.1. Taxonomy (NCBI): domain Eukaryota; kingdom Metazoa; phylum Chordata; class Mammalia; order Artiodactyla; family Bovidae; genus Capra; species Capra ibex. The sequence continues at coordinate 444,568 of SJYO01051103.1, forward strand.
TTCGTAAAGGGGATTTCAGTCCTTCTTCTGTTCCCACGGGTGAAAGTGGGGATGATAAGTTGTATCAAGACCTTCAAAACCAGAATAAACAAAAATACGATCAGGAGGTATTTTATGGTTTGTGAATTATTTACGGTGTCTAACTACTATCAGTCAATATATGTTATATAACGGAAATACGATAAACAATTAAGTAACTTAGGATATGAGTAATTTTTTTTTAACTCAAAGAGGACTAAACATTAGTAGAAAATGGGTTTATACTTTACCAGTGGTATCCTTTCTACTTCTATTTTACCGATTACTGTGTGAGTTATGTATTTTACGAGATCCAATCCAAGGAACTACTTCGGTTTATCTCATGGAAGGAAGTGACGGAACTAGGATCTACTTAACCCTTCGTTATATTTTCCGGTCATCTTCTTCTTAGTTTCATAGAGGAAATGACGACTATTTTCAATTCTCCTTCCTGTATTACCTTCTTAGTTTTAACAAAACGAGTGACTTGAGTGTCTTTATCTGATTAAATGGTTGAAACTTCAAAACATGACCCGGTCGGTGGGGATTTTTTCTCAGACGGTGGTCTCCTTATTCCTTCTTTACACTATAGAATACTTATGTAAGTCTTCCTTCCTTTGTCCTTAGTAAATGGGGATATCGTGAAGTTTAATCACATATGTTCAGGTTTAATGTTATATTACTCATTCTACGTAATTGATTGTGACTCTGGTTTTATCGTTACTTAATATTCCTTTTTTACTCTTGGTTTTAAAAATGATTTAAAACAGAATATCCAAATTAGAGTGAGTAATTATCACAGTAACTAAAGACGAATGTTAATTAAAGTAATGTCAAAAATAAAGAATTAACGTTACCGATTCCGAGACTAATAATAAGAGGATGTAATTAAATCACCTTCGATAGGTCACCGTTAGATAATCTATAAGGGACAATTTAATCGTACTACCTGAAAATTACTTACGAAATTATTTGTACTACTATTCCTTATAACACTTTAGTGTTAGTGAGAGTTACTGTAAAAACTGAAACACATCATTATCAAGAGTCAACAACTAAGACCAGGAGATTCTTCATTGAGTTTTACTTAATAATTATATAAAGAGATCACAATCTTTTCACTGTTTCCCTTGTACCTGATGGGGTCTAAATTGTTCTAAAAAAATTTCTATTTGATTAATAGATCGATTAGATCACTCTAATTACAATCGATTTCAAAAGTAAAAAAACAGTAACACTAATAGGTCGAGATACTAGGAAGGGTTATTTTATGTCAATCTTCTACACTGTAAATTAAACCCTAATTTTCTTATATGTACGGTAGATAAGAATAAATGTTTTAAGTAAAGAATCCCAGTACACAAGTCTAATGAGTGTTTCTGTTTAAAACTCGAATCAAATCGTATTTTGTCACAAAGATGGGAATATACCTAAGAATTTTCAAAGTTCAGGTTACTCACCGATAAAGAGAAACGAAATACTTCTGTGTAAATTTCTCTTTCGACGATTCAACGTACGATTCTAAGAGGATCCTGTATGAAATTTCTTTAAAAACGTCCACCAACTCTCAACAGGAAATACGTCGACACCATTCCCTTACTTTTAACGAATGAGACTCTTGTAACTGATATAGTAGGAATTTAATAGACACATGATGAATTCGTCAAATGTAACGACATCCCTATCTTTCCGAGTATCACCACAAAGGTAGGACGGTGATAGTATTAGATATTTGTGACCCATGAGTCATGTTCGTTTCGTTTAACACAGTATAAAAATAAAATTTAAAAGAAACATGAAAATAGCGAATACATTGTAACAGTGATTTCTCTTTTATTTTATATGTATTTTCTAATTTTTAAACAGGACTTTGGATCGTAAATTTATACTTTGGATAATTATAAAATCGATTATTGACAAGTCTACATAAATATACTCACTTACACAAAAAGAAACAAAATAAAAAGGAGTATGTGAGCAATAAATGGTTATGTACTTCTCATAAAATATACGTACTTAGAATATAAAACATTAACTTATGTTTATAATATCTTTCAATCTTTTTCTACTTTCTTTTTTATATTATTTAACCTTAATGATATTTAGGAGTGAGAGTCTCGATGACCTTTATAAAATTCTATATCGATATATAAAGTGAAAAGGTTAAAAATAGGATTTATTAACCATTAATTCATTATATAATTCCTATATAAAGGACAGTTATTTGTATCTTAAGTCATCGGATCACTGGTTTAGTAACAGGGATCTAAGTTTACAGGATCAAAAGGCTATATCTCGACGGTAAATCAATAATATCTTGTGTTCTGTTTAACGTATTGAGAGAACTTTAAGTACAGACACAACCTTTTGTTATTATTGGTAGGAGGAGTATATCGACACCATTTCGTTCATTACGTATGATAAAATACATTGTAACATATGGTATTTTAGAATATTAACATAAAATTTATGATGACACATCAGACAGTACACATGTATATGGTGTCAGATGAATTGGTTGAGATAAAACTATCCAAAAGTATGGTGAAGTTTAAAAAGTGATAATTTTTCTTACAGACACTACTTTTAAGAATATGTACATAGTATATACTTTAATAAAAGAATCTCATGTAGCGTACATTACATTTCAGTTTCTTATGAGTAAACTTTCTTAAAATCATTAAGTCTTTAAAAGATGAATCTTTGAAAAATAATATAGATAAAACTTATTTTCCTTTTTCTTTATATTATCATATAGATATAACTTGTTTTATGTTTTTCACGGTCCTAAGAATAATTGTTGTCTACTGTAAGGAATATGAATGTGTCCTTTCGTTTTCATAAAGTTTAAAAATCGTATAACAACAAATATCATCAGAAAATTCTAGGAACCATAAAGACACCATAGTCAACATTGTCGAGAGAAAACAAAGACTTAAGATAAATTCGGAAAAGAGAGAAAAGGAAGAACCACTCAGATCGATTTCCAAAAAAGTACAAATAAGGAAATTTATTTTTTGTCGAGAATCAAAGTGACGGAAAAATCAGAGATAAAGGTGATACTAAAGATAATAAAAGAAGGAAGATGATTTAAACTCGAATTAGATAAAGATCAAGGAACTCCACATTTCAATACAGTAAAAATACTCTAGAAAGAACAAAGAAGTACATACGAAAAAAAAAANCAAACGAAAAAAAAAAAAAAAAAAAACATACTTGAAAGGAGTTTCTTGACGAAAACAACATAGGACATTCAAAACCAACAACAGAAAGGTAAAAGTAAACATAGTTCTAAAGAAAAATAATTAAAGGATAAACTAAAGAAGAAACTGAGTAACCAAGAAGTCCTCATACAACAAATTAGAGTGAAAAAAAATTAAAAGTTCAAAATAAGAACATTAACTAAAGATCAAAATATGAGAAGACCAACTTTTCTGAGAACTATACTAGAGTCTAGAGAATATCTTAATTGTAAAGTAAATTACGGAGTGAATAAAAATTAAGGTCTATTAAAATCTTTTAATAAGAAAGAGGTGACACTTAAAAAAGATTCAATGAAGAATTTTCTTAATAATCTGAATTATTATTTTCAGTGTCATTACCTCAAGTCTTAATATGGGTACTTTAAATAAGACAGTAAAAACAACTATAACGAAATTTTGAAAGAACTGTAAGAATCAAAATGAAGGAATCTCCAAATAGGGTCTCCTTATAAGAGGTAATAGATGTTCACTTAAGGAAAAGAATGTGTAACCCCACCCCCCTCCCCTGAGGACTAAAGTACTCCATAGTAAAACAAACTAATAAATATGTTAAAGATTTATTATTTTCGACAGATTTGTTGTAACTAATTTGATAAAATCTCTTTTAGTTTTACGACAAGTATATACTCTGTTTAATCAATAAGAGAGTCAACGATATAACTTAATAATAAAAGAAAAGGACATGTTGTAGGTAAATTAGAAAATGATTTTACAGATATCACAATATAGTGAAATTTTGGAATTTAATAAATATAAACTGATTTTATAAAGACGGACAACGATGAGAAGGACATTTATATATAAAATAATTAAAAATGGAAAAATTGGAACGAAGAAAGGAGTACAACACAATGTTGAAGTATACACAGAGAAAAATTTTTTAAATATTTATCTTCTTGTACACAAAGTTCCTCAAAAATAACCGTATGAATTCTAAAATGGTTATATATTTAATGTATTTAAAACATAATATTCACTTCAAAAGTTTTAAGTTTATTTTCATGGATAGGTTCTTAGTACCGAAATAATAAGATAAAAATTCAGAATTTATCGAATATTATAGTTATAGAAGGTGAAATCCAATATGACTGTAAAATAATTCACTTTATTTCATAATTTACACGTATCAGAGTAGTGAATTACTACGAGTGATTTAACATTAAAGAGATAACGAGAATCTACTAATTTATGACTCAGACAAATAAACTCTCCGTTTTATATTTCACGTATCAAAGTATTAGTGTACCTTAAAATATAAGATACTTTACTCCACCTTTATCTTCAATTAGTTTAGTAAATGTAGCAAAATCTTAAGACTTTGTATATCCCTTTCGTAAATACACTTTACACATCACTTCTTTACTCTTTCCAATAGTTATAAAAATTCTTATATTCAAAAATAGTACATGTGTTTTTCCCTCTTGAACAATTTCTTATACGGACTTTTAGAATGGGATCATTTACGAAAATATCATTAAAACTTAACCTTTTGAAAGATGTTAGGTAACCTTACTTTTGTTCTCTTCACTTGAGGACGTGACCACATAAACTCTCGTTACCTTAGAGAAGTCATGTTTGTAAGTATAAGTAAAATTTTCTGATCTTTTCTATATTAAGAGTACTAAATTTTTATTTGGATATCAATGTGTCTCTTTAGTCGTATACATATAACGACTTAGAAAAGGACTTAGAGTAGTTTATTTTTTATGGTGTAGATATATCAGGACATTTCGACCTTGGATATTCAGATCTTCTACATACTAATTCAATTTTATTGAAATTTTATGGGATCTTCATTTACAAGATTTCACTGAACCTAAATCCTCGATAAATTGACGTCCGTCTCGAACGTGCCACGACCTGTGTTAAGACTTTTTTTTAATCTTTTAAATCTCCTGAGACACTCATTTCTTAATATACCCCTTCGATTTTTTTATTTCCACATTACATTTTGTTTTTCGTTTTTGTCTTATTTTTCTGGAGTCGTAAGGAGGAGTCTGAATTAAACAAATTATAACACTTAAACAAATTATAAATAGTTCCTCCCGTAGAGATGACTCTAAGGACTTTTACACAGTCTAAATTGAAACCTCAGTTTTTTCAATGTAAGTCATATTTTCACTTAATCATTTGAAAGATATATCTACGATTTTTCGTTTCGTCGAGGGAATTTCATTTGCGAAGTCCGGTCGTGGGGTATTTATAAGTTAATCTTAGGTACAAGGTTTTGATAAAGGAACTAGGGAGAATCGGGATGACGTGTGTATTTAGTTTTCACTATAAGATTTGTGCATTCTGTCACAGTAAGAGAACGGAGGAAGAGAGGGAGACCCGTGTACCTTAGTAGACATAAAAAAAGTGACTAAAAATTTTACACCGTTTTGTATATATGTTGTATTGTATTTGTATATTGTATTTTAAGTGATAGAATTGGTAAAATTCCACATACTAAGTCACCGTAAGACATGAAGGTGTTACAATAAGTTAATAAAGGTGATAGATCAAGGTCTTTCAATAGTAGTTAGGTTTTCTTTTGGGATTCTTTTAATTGTGTGGTGACATTAAGTTGATATGGAGTTATTGTTTTTTTCATTAATTTTTAGTTTATTTGTTCTCTTTTGGGATATGAATAATTCGGTATTGAGAAATGAGTAGGGAGAGGAGTCAGAGACCCTCACTGATTACACGAAACACAGACATACCTAAATTGAGAAGACCTATAAAGTATATTTACCTTAGTATTTTATGTAAAAGAAAAGACGGACTAAGGAAAGTAAATCGTATTACAAAAGTTCAAAATAAGCACAACATCGTACGTAGTCATGAAGTCATCAAAAGTACCTACTTGTCATAAGGTAAAATGTGTGTGTGTGGTGTTATAGGTAAGTAGACAACTACCTTTAAACTCAACATAAAAGCGATAACACTTATCACGACGATACTTATAAAACACGTCCGTAAATAAACTTATAGACACAAGGTAAGAAAACCCGTAAATAGATCCACATTTCAATGACCCAGTACACCGTTGAGACAACATGAATAACTCTTTGACTGTTTGACCTTAGTCTCGTCGACGTGATAAACTGTAAAGGCGGTCGTCACATGGCCGAAGGGTCCACCGCGAATCACCATTTCTTGGGTGGACGGTTACGTTCTCTCAATTCTTTGTGTCCAAGTCAGGGACCCATCTCTTTTAGGGGACCTCCTCCTTTGCCTTTGGGTGAGGTCATAAGAACGGACCCTTTAGAGTACCTGTCTCCTCAGAACACCTGAAGTCAGGTATCCCGACGTCTCTCAGGCCGCACCGACTTGACTGACGCGTGCCTGGTGGTCGTCACATACCTCCAATTGTAAAGAGGTGTGAGAGCGGTTGTAAATAAAAGTGAAAAAAGGAAAAGATTACCTATACTCAACAACATAGTAACACCAGGATTCAAGGATTTACTGACTACTATAAGTCATGAAAACTATTCAAAAAGCCGTTAAACATATAGAGGAAAACCTTTTTATACGTAAATTAAAAAACGGGTAAAAATTAACCCAACGAACAGAGAAACAACCATTCAACATTTACAATATATATATATATATATCCTATGATTTCTGGGACTATTCTATATACTGAACTTTTGCAAAAACCGGTTAAACACCCAACAGACTTTAGAGAACTATCACTCTAAATTACTTGTTTTATAACACGAAGGGACCACCGAGTCTACCATTTCACAGACGGACGTCACGTCCTCTGGACCCAAGTTAGGGACCCAACCCTTCTAGGAAACCTCTTCCTTTACCGTTGGGTGAGGTCATGAGAACGGATCTTTTAAGGTACTTGTTATATTTAAAACTACTTTAGACTAAATAGACAATAGAAAACAACGAATACGAGAAATACATATAGATTCTTTAGTAACGGTTCAGGTTCTAGTACTTCTAAATGGACAAAAGAAGATTCTCAAAATCGAGAATTAAAATTCTGATACTTCACAAAACTCAAATAAAAATATATACCGAACTCCATTTGTATGTTGAAGTAAGGAGACGTTTACCTATATGTCATCAGGGTCTTGGTAGGTAACTTTTATGAGAGGGAAAGGAATAATTCACAAGAACCGTGGGAACAATTTTAAATCAATCGGTATCTATAAACTGAATAAAGACATGAGAGTTCAGACAAAGTAACCAAATATTCAATGGGAATACGGTCACGGAAAAAAAAATTTTCAATTAAAAATAACCTCATATCAACGAAGTGTTACAACATGAGCAAAGACGACATTCGTTTCACTTTGTCGGCATACGTATTTATATAGAGGAGAAAAAACTTAAAGGAAGATTAATCCAGTGGTTTCATGTAATTCATTTCAAGAGACACGATATGTCATCCAAGAGTAATCAATAGATAATATATATATATAATATCAACATATATACCGTCAGAGTCAGAGGATTATGTAGGGTGAGAGAAGGGTGGAACCACAGGTATAAACAAGAGACAAACAAAGAGACAAATAAACGTTTATTCAAATAGACATAGTAAAAAGATCTAACACGTATATTCGTTGTAATAAACTATAAACAAAAACAAAAAGACTGAATGAAGTGAGATATACTGTCAGTGATCCGGGTAGGTGTAGAGACGTTTACCGTGTTAAAGTGGGGAAGAATATCAACTCATTATAAGGTAGTTGATAGATATAAGACAACTTGTGGATAAGAGTTGACAATGAGTCGACAATTTTCCCTGTTTTAAACTGACTCACTGGTTCGTGTGTATGTGCGGCGTACAAGAAATAGGGTAGGGAGAAAACTACCTGTAAATCCAACCAAAACATTTGATTGACCGATAACATTTATAACGACGTCACTTGTAACCCCATGTACATATATATACAAAACTTAATACAAAAAGAGTCCCTTTTACGGATCCTCACCATAAAGACCCAGTATACCTATCAAAATAAAAAATCAAAAAGTTCCTTAGGGGTATTACAAGACGTATCACCGACCTGGTTAAATATAAGCGAAGGAACAATCGAGTCTGTCATTTCGCAGACGGATGTTATGCCCTCTGGGCACAAGCTAGGGACCCAACCTTTCTGGGTGACCTCTTCCCTCACCGTTGGGGGAGGTCATAAGTACGGACCTTTTAGGGTACCTTTTGGGGTCCTCACCATGACGACCTAGTATACCATCAAGATAAAAAATCAAAAAGTTCCTTAGGGGTATTACAAGAGGTATCACCGACCTGGTCAAATATAATGGTAGTTGTCATATTCACCTAAGAGAAATGAGGTGTGGGAGAAATCGTAAACAAACGTCTAAAAACTACTACCGGTAAAACTGACTACACTCCGATGTTTTGACGTTTCAAGTAACACCAACACCAAACGTAAAGAAACTATTAATCACTGCTACTCGTAGTAAAGTACACAAACAACGGCAGACATACAGAAGAAACCTCTTTACAGATATATCCAGAAGACGGGTAAAAACTAATCCAATAACCAAACAAAAAACACAAAAATATAACTCGTACTCGACAAAGATATGAAACCTCTAATTGGGGACCAGTCAACAAGTAAACGTTTATAAAAGAGGGTAAGACTCCCAACAGAAAAACAGAATAAATACCACAGGTTGTGAAACGCTGGTACTGACTCGTTGAAGTGAAAGTGACAGTGAAACGACACGAAAATTTAACAATCCAGGGTAAATAACGGAAAAAAAAAAAAATCAAACAAAATAAAAGTAATGATATCCTCTACCCAGTTTAATAGAACGACACTAAATACGGTATCTCACAAGACGGATACGAAAGGAGATTCTCAAAATATCTTAAGAATGTAAATCCTCATCTTGTCGGAATGTAACTCTTAAAATTATACAAAATAAAAATCCATATTACAATCCCTCACAAGATTAAAGTAAGAAAATGTACATGGACAAGTCAAAAGGGTCGTGGTGAATAACTTTTCTGACAGAACAGAGACAACATATAAGAACAGACGAAATAGTTTCTATTCCACGGGTATCCGTACACCCAAATAGAGACCCGAAAGATAGAACAATGTAACTAGATATAGAAACGAAAACAAAGTGGTGGTATAACAGAACTAATGATATCGAAGCATCATATCAGACTTCAGTCCCTCGGACTAAGGAGGTCGAGGTAAAGAAAAAAAGTTCTAACGAAACCGATAAGTTTCAGAAATCACAAAGGTATGTTTAACATTTTGAAAAAACGAGATTAAGACACTTTCTACGGTAACCATCAAACTATCCCTAACGTAACTTAGACACCTAACGAAACTCATCATATCAGTAAAAATGTTATAACTGAAAAAAGATAGTTTCTTGTACCATATAGAAAGGTAGACAAACACAGAAAAAAAAAAAAAACAAAGGAGTCATAGAATATCAAAAGATTTAGACAATGATTCAGGTTCGAGTCAGTCGAACGACATGCCGTCCGTTGAATTGACTCTCCGATCTACAACTCCGTTCCTCATGTTGTAATGAACCTTTCGACCGATCGACTCTTCTACCGTCTGATTACAGAGTTTTGTTTGTATAGTATCCCCAGACCTACGGTCTAAGAAAGTATTTTGTCTCTCCCCCCCCTCAACTTCCTCATTTCTGGTAATAAAACGTTTGTAGAAGACCTTGGCGGTTGGAGTCCTTATCCTACACAATGGGGAAGTTCGTCTCCAGGTCACAAAGGACTCCGTACAGTAATACATATTAATATTATTGTTTTCGTTACTCTTTGGTTTCAATTTCAGTTACTTTGTCTAGGTAGTCTCAGTCTTAACCGAGAAGGGACCATCCAAATAAGGATCCATGAAAATGTGATAGATCCTTATTTACTTTAACGTCACCATTTACCCTAACGAAGGGATAAAGAGAAAGACTAGGAAGTAAAAATCAGATATCCTTACGTTCTCTGAAGACACGTAATTAAAACCCAGGACGTTTCTCGTCTCTCTAATGAAACGGTTGATTCCAGGCAGATCAGTTTGGATACCAAAAAGGTCATCAGTACATACCTACACTCTCAACCTGACACTTCTTCCGATTCACGGTTTCTTAACTACGAAGACTTGACACCCGGAGAACTCTCAGGGAACCTGACGTTCCTCTAGGTTGGTTAGGTAAGACTTCCTCTAGTTGGGACCCTAAAGAAACCTTCCTTACTACGATTTCGACTTTGAGGTCATGAAACCGGTGGAGTGCGCTTCTCAACTGAGTAACCTTTTCTGACACTACGACCCTCCCTAACCCCCGTCCTCCTCTTCCGCTGCTGGCTCCTACTCTACCGACCTACCGTAGTGACTGAGCTACTTGCGCTCAGACTCGCTTGAGGTCCTCAACCACTACCTGTCCCTCCGAACCGTACGACGTTAAGTACCCCAGGGTTTCTCAACCTGTGCTGACTTGCTGACTTGACTTGACTTGACTTGACTTAGAGATCACCTTCTCCTTTAACGTCGTCCGACCCTACGTGCACGTGAGAGGTCCCTTCGACCGGGACCTGGACGTGAACAAGTATCCTGGGACTCACCTTTGTCGTTGCTGTCAGATGTGACCGGAGATCCCAAGTTCTACTATCAGTGTCTGGTACGAGTGGGGACATCCGTCACAGGACGACGGGTACTCGTGTGTCTCTTTCTTCGAGGCTACCGTTCAGGTGGGGAGAGGAGGATGTCAGGTCTTGTTACCAGGGAACGGAGAGACTATCCGGGTCCGAAGAAGGGTCTGAGGGAGTGAACACCATGTGATGGGGATCGTGGGCACCCGATAGAAGTGCGTTAGTTGGGCTTAGGAGAGTGACCCAGACTGGAGACTTTGGGTCGAGTCATGTGTCGGGGGTGGTGGGGTCACCTGTTCGTAGAGTCCGTGTCTGGGAGACACGTTCAGAGAGAGGTGAAACGAGAGACAACGACACGAGGAGAAGTTCGAGAAGAGAAAAGGTTTCGAGGGAGAGACAGGGGTGGTCACTCCCCTGAAGGGTCACATATCTTTGGAAAGCAGGAAGTGTCGAGGGAGGGTCTCCGTGTCCAGGGTAGGACTAAGGAGATTAAAAAGGGGAAGGAAAAAGAAGACTGGATGAGTCAATGACTCTAACGGGACGGGAAAATCTTCAGACTCCAGAACACGGTCGTAACTCACCTACAAACCACTGTCAGCAAAGTATACCTCTACATAAAAACTATATAGATACCCTTCTTCCACTCGAGGTATAGGGTGGTGGGGTGGTAGAACTAGAGGAGGAGGTTACGGTGACAAAACTAATGACATCGAAACAACAATCAAAACGTCAGTCCTTTATACTAACGGAACTGAAAAGTCTCAGGGAACGTCAGGGTACCATTGAAATATTAGTCTAAAGGAAAAGTCGTTATACAAGTAACCTAAAACTATCTCTAAAGTAACTAAGATATGTAGTGAAACCCCTCACGACGGTAAAATTGTTTTAATTTAGAATGTTAAGTACTTATACTCTACAGAAATGTAAATAAATTCGAAAAAGATAAAAAAGTCGTTCAAAGTAACAAAAACTTCACGTTCAAAAGAAATTTTTAATAAGGATTCATAAAATAAGAAAAACTACAATAATATTCACCTTAACAAACGATTTAAAACAATAACAAGTAACTATTACATCTCTATATGTTTATAATAAACACACAACTATAACATAGGAGATTGAAAGGACTTAAACGAATAAGGAAATAGTCAATATAACACGTAAGAAATTCTAAAATGTATGTTTTCGAGGGCAATAGACTCTTATATAAATCAATAAATAAGATAACGGTACACCTACTGAAAATCATAAAAAGACCGGATTAATGAGATCGATACTGAAGGTCATGTCACAAGTTATCTTCACGTTTTCACTTTAGTAAAAGAAAAAAGAGTAATTCCCTTTTCGAAAGTCATAAAGTGGTAACTGTCAATACAATCTACACCCAATAAGTATTCACCGGAAATAGAACAACTCATTCTAGGAAGATAAAGATCTAACGACTTACAATAGTAGTACTTTACCCCAAGGACCCACCGTGATCACCAGTTCTTAGGTGGACGGTTACGTCCTCTACGTTCCTGCACCCAAACTAGAGACCCTGTCCTTTAGGGCACCTCATCCTGTATCGTGGGATTAGTTCATAACCACTGACCTTTTAGTCTACCGTCTCCCCGAATCACCCGATATCAGGTTCCCCAATGGTTATCAATCTACGTTTACTCGTGTAGTAGTATTTTACCTGATCTAAGACACTTCACAAAAACACGAAGTTAACTCTACTGACATAAAAAAAACTTGAAAGGAAGTATTCCTATTATAATATAACTAAAAGGTACAATCTAGGGAGAATGTAAGTACCTTATTTAGGGTGAAACAATACCACAAATTAGGAAATTATCTATAATCTAAGTCAAACGATCATACAATAGGTCCTGAAAACGCAGACACAAGTAATCTCTATAACCAGTCATGAAAAGAACACTACAGAAACCGAAAAACAGTCAAGTCAAGTCAAGTTAACAAGTCAGCACAGGTTGAGAAACACTGGGGCACCTGACGTCGTGTGGTCCGAAGGGACAGGTAGTGGTTCAGGACCTCGAACGAGTTTGAGTACAGGTAGCTCAGTCATTACGGTAGGTTGGTAGAGGAGGAGACGGTAGGGGAAGAAGAGGACGGAAGTTAGGAAGGGTCGTAGTCCCAGAAAAGGTTACTCATTCAAGAAGGTCAGTCCATCGGCTTCATAACCTTGTAGTCGTAGTCAAGAAACTTACGTATCAGTCCTGACCAAAGGAAATCGTACCTGACCAACCTAGAGGAACGTCAGGTTCCCTGAGAGTACTCAGAAGAGGTTATGGTGTAGTTAAGAAGTCGTGAGTTGAAAGAAATACCAGGTTGAGAGTGTAGGTATGTACTGATGACTTTTTTTGGTCAAAACTGATCTGTCTGTAAACAACCGTTACATTACAGAGACTAAAAATTATACGACAGATCCAACCAGTACCGAAAATAAGGTTCCTCGTTCGTAGAAAATTAAAGTACCGACGTCAGTGGTAGACGTTACTAAAACCTCGGGTCTTTTTATTTCAGACTGTGACAAAGGTGACAAAGGGGTAGATAAACGGTACTTCACTACCCTGGTCTACGGGACTAGAAGTAAAAAACTTACAACTTAAAATTCTATCGAAAAAGTGAGAGGAAAGAATAGAAGTAGTTCTTCGAGAAATCAAAGAGAAGTGAAAGATGGTATTCCCACTATAGTAGACGTATAGACTCCAATAACTATAAAGAGGGTCTTCAGAACCAAGGTCGAACACGAATTTGGTCGGGTCGTGAAACGTACTGTATGAGACGTATATTCCATTTATTCGTCCCACTGTTATATGTTGGAACTACAGGAGGGAAGAGATTAAATCTTAGTCAGATGACAAGGTACAGGTCAAGATAGACAAAGAAAAACTGGACGTATGTCTAAAGAGACCTCCGTCTAATCCACCAGACCATAGGGGTGGAGAACTTCTTAAAAGGTCAAACAACACTAGGTGTGACAGTTTACGAAACCGTATCAGTTATTGCGTCTTCATCTACAAAAAGACCTTGAGAGAACGAAACAGATACTAGGTTGTCTATAACCGTTAAACTAGAGACCAAGGAGACGGAAAAGATTTAGGTCGAACTTATAGACCTTCAAGAGACAAGTGTATGACAACTTCGGACCGAACCTCTTGAAACTCGTAATGAAACGATCGTGTCCTCTACTCACGTTAATACACCATCAAACTTGTAATAAACCGTAACGAAAAGAAACCCTGAACCTACTTTCGACTGTAAAAGGTCAAGACACTGGTGTCGACTTAAAAGGTTTAAACGACCGTATAACTCACTTCATGAAAGTGCGTAGTAGAAAATCCTGAACTTTATGGAGTTGACCTTAAAGCAGTGGAGGTGATCGAAACAAACATCACTACGAAGGACTCCGGGTAAACTGAATCATAAGGTCCTACAGACCGAGATCCACTCATTAGTGTCGTAGCACCAATAGACCCAGTAATTTTTTTTTAAAAATTATCAAGACCCATAAAAAAGGTGGAAAAAATTTACAGAAGACGAAGAGAATCCAGGTATGGTAAAGACATAAAATAACAGGGGTAGAAACGTACTTTACAAGGGGACCATAGAGATTAAAAGAACTTCTCTAGAGATCAGAAAGGGTAAGATAACAAAAGGAAATAAAGAAACGCAACTAGTGACTTCTTCCGAAAGAATAGCGAGAAACGATCAGAAACCTTGAGACCTAAGTCTACCTATATAGAAAGGAAAAGAGGAAACGGAAATCGTAGAGAAGGAAAGACTCGATAAACATTCCGGAGGAGTCTGTTGGCAAAACGGAAAAACGCAAGGAAAAAGAACCCCTATCAGAACTAGTTGTGGAGTACATGTTACAGTACTTGGAGGTAGGTATCAAGAAGTCCTTGAGACAGATAGTCTAGATTAGGGAACTTAGAGAAACAGTGAAAGTGACACATTAGAATCCCCTAAACTAAATCCAGTATGGACGTACCAGATCACCAAGAGGGATGAAGCAAGTTGAATTCAGACTTAAACCGTTATTCCTCAAGTACTAGACTCGGTGTCAGTCGAGGGCCAGAACAAAAACGACTGACATATCTTGAAGAGGTAGAAACCGACGTCTCTTATATGAGTTAGACTAAAGTCATAACTGGTAGACCATCTCAACAGAGAATACAACAACCGTCTCCTACAATTGATACATACTGGTCACACAAGAGAACCGTTTTGAGACAATCGGAGACGGGTAGAAGTAAAACATGAGATTCCGGTAGAACGGACAATGAGATGCACAGAGAACTGAAGGACAAAAAGATAAGGTCAGGGAATACTACTTTTCCTGTAAAAAAAGAACCGAAAAACAGTCCGATCGGAGTTACTTACACACTTCTTCCACAAAAGAGGAGAAAACTAAAAACTTTGTGTAAACTCTTTCTAAAATTTTCTTAAGAAGATATTTTAAAACTATTTTAATTAGCCATTTCAGTAGACGAGAACATGAAACGAAATAATCGTCCAAAACAACCCTATAAAGTGAAAAAAATTAAACTTAAAAGACATGTGATTCCTATACTCGTACAAAAGTACATGAATAATAGGTAAGTATGATACACTTCGTAGACAGGTGTTAAAAACTTAACAAATCGACAGAAGTAAAAAGACAGTACCCTTAACAATCATATAAGACCTGTGTTTGTTCTATAAACAAACACTCATTATAAAGGGTCATACACAGAACGGCAAAATCAAAGAATTCAAAGAAAACTTATCAAAAAATTATAACTACTTGAACTAAACATAAAAGGAAGTATCAATGATTAAGTAAGATTCTCGTATCCCTAAGAAATTCACAAGACTTAAATTAAGAAAACAGTCTATATACGTAATGGTTACTAAAGAGACAAACACTAGACGGAAAAGTGACAAACTAATAACAGAAACTAGTCTTCAAGAATTAAATTACTTCAGGTAATATAGTTAGAAGGGTAATTACCAATCGATAAAGACACAAAAAATTTATTAATAAACGGTGAAGTCCGACTACTTCAAAAAGAGGATATGAAATAAGGTCTTCTAAATGACAAAATGAAAAGTGTAAATACAGATACTAGATAAAGGTTAATGAGTTAACCTATTTATATAAATCAACCACACCGTAGTAAACAATTTTTATTTAGAAAAGGGAGTCACTTAATATCTACAAGGAAAGAATATTTAGTCCACTGACAAGTATACACTCTTACAAAGACCTGAGATGAAAATCTAGATAACTTGACAAACAGGAATATGGTTATAGTATATCAAAACTCATACTCTGAAATATCGTTCAAAGTATAGATTATAACATTCTAATTGTTATCATTAGAATGTTTGGATGAGTTGAGATAGTTTACAGACTTTTGAAGTGTGTTTACTATTTAGAAAAGTCGAGGTATGTTTAAAAATTAGTCGAACAGTTAAAAGTAATTGTAACCATAACTTAAAATAGATATTTAAATAATAAGACACAGGTACAGGTAAAATCTATTCTGGTAAGAGGTCTTAGAAGAAGATACAGATTACGGATTTATCTCAACCAGATCTCCATGGACCCACTGTATGCCTTCTGTCTTCAGTTTAACATCCATAACAAGGGACTTCCAGTATTACGAATCTGTACCATAGTTTATCTTGGACCGTCTAATGTACATTGTCTTTCTTGGACTATCAAAAATCGAACAAGCACGTAGATAAAGGTACAGGTCAAGAGAAAGAGTTATTACGAGTTACTGGGTATTGTTCTGCGAACCGACGTCTGGATGTCTTTATTCTTCCGTCCGTCTTTAAAGGTCAGTAGAAAGGTATTTGAAGCAGACAATTCAGGAATACTTGCGATTCGAACATTAATATTTCTTACTTATTGAATTTGGAGATTGTCGAAAAGTTTCACGTTTGTTGTTTTTTATAACACTCCGTAAGTCCCGTTCTGTAAACATTACATCTTTTCTATACTTTATTAAAAGATGGAATAAGTAACGGACCTTTTATAGTCTTAACTCTGAATTCCGTCAAGTACTTTTTTATGAACAAACTCTTTTAATAAATTTCCCCTTTTCGTGACTTTAATTTAACATTTGTTAAATAAAACAAATGTTAAATATAAAGAAAGGTAAAGACACGTATAATAGTTAGATCTAACGAGTCATTAAAAATGTAATCGTCATAAGTCATTCACAAATGTTTTTCTATTTACGATATTTTTATATTTCATGACATATTTTGAATTTTGAGGTATGTAATTCAAACTCTAATTTATGTAGATAGGATTAACTCTAATTTATTTTTAAGATCAAGTAAAAAAAATTGTAAAACTTTTGAGACGTCAAATTCACTTTCATATCTGTAAAGCTAACAAGTCAACTCATTGGGATCCTTTACCAATTCGTTCCTTTACCTCTGTAAAACTTTTTTTTTATTTTGTTGATATTCGTTTTTAGTAATTTATCTAATATACTTCAAGAATTAAGAAAGTAGCACTTACAAATGTATCAATACGGTTTCTCCTTGATTTCTTGGAGAACTACTTCCGTTTTCTCCTCTCATTTTTTTAACCGAATTTTGAGTTGTAAGTTTTTTACTTCTAGTACCGTAGACCAGGGTAGTGAAGTACCGTTTATATACCCCTTTGTTTATATATACCTTTGTCACTGTGTGAAATAAAACCTCCCGAGGTTTTAGTGACGTCTACCACTGACATCGGTACTTTAATTTTCTACGAACGAGGAACCTTCTTTTCGACACTGGTTGGATCTGTCGTGCAATTTTTCGTCTCTGTAATGAAACGGCTGTTTACAGACAGATTAGTTTCGATACTAAAAAGGTCATCAGTACATACCTACACTCTCAACCTGGTATTTCTTCCGACTCGTGACCTCCTAACTACGAAAACTTGACACCCATAACTCTGCTGAGAAGTCTCAGGGAACCTGACGTTCCTCTAGTTTAGTCAGTTAGGATTTCCTTTAATCAGGACTTATAAGTAACCATCCTGACTACGACTTCGACTTCGAGGTTATGAAACCGGTGGACTACACTTCTTGACTGAGTGACCTTTTCTGGGACTACGACCCTCCCTAACTTCCGTCCTCCTCTTCCCCTACTGTCTCCTACTCTACCAACCTACCGTAGTGGTTAAGTCACCTGTACTCAAACTCGTTCGAGGTCCTCCACCACTTCCTGTCCCTTCGGACTACACGACACCAGGTACCCTAGTGTTTCTCAGTCTCGCTGACTCACTGACTTGTTGTTGTTACGGTTTTGTGAGTCGGACTAAAACTATTTTTTGGATTCTTTCTACGTAGAACGTCTGTGTAATAAATTTCAGTTTAGTATCTTTGTAGGTAACATGTGTGAAATTAAAAAATGATGTCGGGGAGAGAATACTTTTTTATAGATTGAATGATGAAATCTTTGTCTGTCCTATCTCTTCAATTAAAGGGTTTCAAATCCAGTTAAGTTCGAATCAATTTAATAGTAATAAATGACCAAGAAACGATAGACAAGAGTTTCGTCAGGTGTCAGAAAGAGGTCAGTTAAAGATTCAGGAGACTGGATAAACTGTACATGTCTTAGACGAAGGGTAGACGAGTACAATTGTCGGGATTACAATTTGAGATTGAATTGCGGTGGTGTCAAGAAAGTAAAGAACCTTTTTTGAAAAAACTAGTAACTTAGTTTCACCTATAAAAGTGGACCAACAAGGTTCAAAACAAGCACGATGACGGTATGGGACTTGGATTGGTATCTATGAGGTAAGATCTAAACGGACCGTAGTCATACAGAGGTGACGATGGTTTCGTCTTTCATTTCTCCCTCTTACCCATTTTGTTCTGTAACGTAGCCATCATGGTCTAATGTGAGGGATAATGGGAATTAAAGTTCTGAGAATTTGTTACACTGGGAGAAAGTAGGGGACAATTCACCCTTGTTACCTTTACTGTAGTCTCCTGATACTGTAATTCTCTTATACTCGTTTTTAAGAGATATTTTAGGTTGTATAACGGTAATATTTTATACGATTAAAAATTTGTATAAAAATTATAAGACTCTATGTCGTGACTATAGAAAGAGGAAATCTTTGACATAAATTTCACCACCAATTCTTATGAGTTGTACCCCAATAATAGTGATGTGAAACACATTATCTAAAATATCGAAGACACTTAAGAGATCTCATCGTCAGTAGTTGGAAACACCGTGGACCCTGACCAAAGTACCATCTGTTAAAAAGGCACATGATCCCAACCCCTCTACCAGAACCAAACCGGACGGTGAATGGAGGACGACACGGTCCGGTGTCTGGTCATAGTCGGTCGTCGGGACCCCAACCCCTGGGGACAAGATCCACATATGGGTTCTCTTTGAGTACGTGTACACCTTGTTTTCTGTACCGACTTTGACTAGTGTCTTCATGACATACATTATCGTATGTTACGTTTATAGATATCTGTTTTTTACCCATTTTTGTTACGGTATAAGTATATTCACTCATATTATATACTCAATATCACTTATTTAAAGTCGATGTACCTGTTTAGAGTTACATGAGTCCGATCACTTAACTTCCTTATATATAATAACTTGTTAACATAAATATTTTTTAAGTTTTTGTCATTTTTGATTTTTACTGATAAAATTATATATATATACACCATTTTGATATCTCATAGTCAAGACAAGTCAAGTCAACGAGTCAGTACAGGCTGAGAAACGCTGGGGTACTTAGCGTCGTGAGGTCCGGAGGGACAGGTAGTGGTTGAGGGTCTCAAGTGAGTCTGAGCGTAGGTAGCTCAGTCACTACGGTTGGTCGGTAGAGTAGGAGACAACAGGGGAAGAGGAGGACGGGGTTAGGGAGGGTCGTAGTCTCAGAAAAGGTTACTCAGTTGAGAAGTGTACTCCACCGGTATGTCCTCAAAGTCGAAATCGTGTATAGTACATTCTTTGCTTAGGGGTCAGATGTAAGCTATGTCGTCTGTCCAACGAACCCCGACCACGTGACCCTACTGGGTCTCTCTACCACACCCCTCCCTCCACCCTCTCCCCAAGTCCGAACCCTTGGGTACATGTGACCACCATCTAAGTACAACTACATACCCTTTTGGTTATGTCATAACATTTCATTTTATTTCATTTTAAAAATTTTTTAATTTTTTTTTTTAATTTTTTTTTTTTTTTTT